>JALIZH010000494.1:0-18525 GCA_030522465.1 Rhipicephalus appendiculatus
ATTAGTTTCTGGTCGAGTAAGCTATAAAATATCTCTCAAAGCGTCTCTTCTGAGCACAGTATGCAATAAACATTTGCCATTTTTGATTGGTTGATGTGGAAAATACATATAGAGAAAAAACGCCTTTTTTTATTTATTTTGTACAGCTTATTTTTCTTAAGTCCCACGTCACCTTGGTACTGGTCTTTCTGTTGTATGGCCTAATAATATATGCCATCATGTGGCTATATTATGTACTATAGTTATCAAACGTCGACAGCTAGCACTAAATTGGCTCGTGTGGGTGTAGGTTTTTGTGATCCTAGTTTTGATCGAGCAACTTCTAAGTCCCGTTGTTGCTGTTATTACCGCCTATGAAGTCACGATCTTCAGGTTTAATATCCTTGGATAGGGGGACCCACCGTGGTGGTATAGTGGTTATGGTGCTCGCATACTAACCAGAAAGCCACCGGATTGAATCCCGGCCGTGACGGTCACATATCGTTTGAAGCGAAATGCCAGAGGTCCCCTGTACTACCTTTAGCAGCACGGTAAAGAAAACCAGGTGGCCAAAATTTCCGGAGACTTCCACTACGGCGTCCCTCATAATCATATCATGGTTTTGGGACTTAAAGCTTCAATGATTATTATTATGACACAGGGCTAAGCATTTCAGCCCAGGGCTCGGTAGATATACTCAGAAAAGTATGCCGGAATACAGATATCTCAATACATCAAAAAGCTATATCGAGGCAAAAAAATGAACGTACACAGGAAACGGAGAAGAAGACAGCAAAGCGGCCGTTTCCTGTGTACGTTCATTTTTTTTGGCTGGATATAGTTTCTTGATGCAATGCCAACTAGCCCAACAACGAGTGTTATTATATCTCAATACAAACACTGGAAGCCTAAAATAAAGATACTGAGATACAGTTGTCCTTGACGTAACGAGTTATTTCCGAAATACTTTTCCAAAAGAAGAAAAAAAGTATTCAGAGATACAGGAGTACAGATACAAGAATACAAATACTAGGATACCTGTTTGATTTCGGCAATACCGATGCTCCGCAAAGGCATTCATTAGGCGCAGGATAATATTGTGATTGTTTCACCGCATTTAAACTTACAAGTCAAACATATCACTCGAACCCCCTTACGAACACCAGTGAATCAAGAAAAAGTATGCATTTATTCTAGACGCAAGATCTCTGTTGCTAAGAAGGTTGTTGCGATAACTGCGCTTAAGCTACAGCAGCTTCTCAAATACTTTGCAATTAAGACAATGGTGGTTCAGTCTCAACACAAGACTCGCGAAAGACACAAGACTCGCGAAAATGACGCGGCTGCGGCACCTGCCTTGAAAACTGACTTTCGTCGGCAGAGAATAACGGCCTTCGTGATTCTGTCGTCACATCGTCGGGCGCTTTACCACATGGGTCATTATGTGCGTGTGGGGAACCCTTTGGCGCCCCCCGCTGTGTTGGAAACCAACGGCGTGCCTTTGCTTCGCAAAGCGCGAAAGTCTTCTGTTCCTCCTAGAAACTGGCCAGCTCATTTCCGACAAGAAAAGAAAAAAAAAGTAACGAGATACGCGTGTCCGTTCCAGTATCGTGATATAATCGATACATCTTAAAGGTATTTCACTGCTGAGATACAAACACGTTTTGGAAATGTATCTTGATACAGAAACACAAATACTCGAAAGTATCTCCAAGATACTATCGAGATACTCTTGTATCGCGATACTCCGTAGTTCTGCTTCAGCCTATGTTCTGACATGTAGTCTTGTCTTCTTCAATGCAGCAACCTTGCAGAAAAGATGAGTCCCCTTGTGAAACCATTGACTCAAGAGACACAACCTATTCAATGACTTTCAATCTCTTGAAGGCTCCATCTTCTTCTGAACTTTTGCCTTGTTCGTTCTTGAGATAGCACATTAGCCTTCAAAGTTCCTGTAGTAGGCTAGTCTCCACTATCATTTTTGATCTTTTCGTTTTCATAGCACGCCAAACCTATGGCATTCTTCTAGCAGGTTTCTTCTTTGCAGTGGACGCCGGTACACTGCTCGGACTTTTCGAATTTCCTTGCGCATAGGCGCCACTATTGTTCTACGCGAAGATTAAAATTTGTGCGAACAATGAGTTCAGCGTCGTAACACAACAGGAGGCACTTTCTCGCGCTGAAAATAACTTTTCATTTGCGTCTTCTAAATACATACGTGAAACCCACGTATACTACGTCATCTACGACGTTAGAGCTAATAAATACTCAGATGAACTGCTCGACAGCGTGTTTAAACGATATTGCGGCATTGTACCTAAAACGGGAACGACAGGAGGCGTTGGCAGCAGGGCGAAATGTTTACGTAGGTCGCTTAGCGATAACATGGTAGGTGGCGTGCGCTTCACTGGTGGCGCAGCGGAAGCGCTTGCCACCAAATCCTGGTTAAATCCATCACCATTCCATGCATAATTGTTTCGGGTAGCACAATATCGATGGCACTGCCACTTTATGAAAAAGCCCGCCACAAAATAAATATCAATTCCTAGGTCATGAATTCAAGATACTTAAGCACATTTACATGCTTCGCGGCAAGCATTTTTGTTTTCACAAAATGAGCAAATGGCCATAGTGGTGTGCAAGAGAGGTCAAAATTTAGGAACATGCATTAAGGAAAATGAAAGGGGTCCCGTATCTCTTTCCGTCCTGGGTTTTTTTGTCGGGTTGAACAAATTTTGTAAATATTCTTTTCTTAGTAAGAGGCTATCGAAAACCATGAAGAAGTAAAGGAGACTCTAAATACAAAGGTCTTCACGGGAGAAACGTGTTTAGTATACTAGACACTGGGGTTCACTTTTGGGTACACACATTCTGCTTTCCTTGTTGAAAGAATGACGCTTTTGTTCCTGCCAGAAAGTGAACTGTCTTAGAAAGCCGAACAGTTTGTCTTCAACGAAGAAAAAAACACACGAAAATGTTTCGCATGGTTAACTGTCCCACATAGTGCTCAGCACCATGAAGGGGAGAAGAACTGACGTAAGGGGGAAGCAGCGTCATGAAACCAAAGCCTGCCTATGCTGTAATTTTTTTTTAATTTGCATTAAACACGGGCTTTTTGGCCAATTTCTCGTTGGGGGTAGGAGCCAGATAAGAGGAACAAAGAAGCAAGCAAGAAACCTCCTCCAACGCCACTGCCTCCTCGTCTTCTATGCTCTTGGTAGCAAGTTTGTTTTTTTTCCCTCCATGTTTGGTAGTACTCTCAGCATGCCCTTGTTTCATATTTTTAATGCCGGGCTTTATCACTTTCACGTTTTCTTTTGTTTTTCCCTCATGTTAAGCACGGTGCGCTGCCAATTGCACTCTGGTGACCAGCGTACTAGACATACACACATTCTTTCATTGTGAACAAACCGCTGATTACAAAGGCTGAATTTTCGCAACATTGTTTCAAGTGGGCATAACTTAGCTCGCATGACTTCAGTTACTTGAAATGCGCGAAGATAGCTCCTGAAGTAATTTGGCATACCTGAGCACACTGTGCGCGCGAGTTTTCTCGCAAATGACGCCATTACTCTGAGGCACCCCTGATTAGAAAATGCGGCTGGGGACTCAAGTACATTCAAACAAATGTTTCTCGCCGCTTAGAATAGGTGCAACAGTAGTTTCGGCTTCGATTGTAGTTTTGCTTGCTTTTCTGCATCACGTTTTTTTTTTCATTATGTCCAGTAGACCGTGCGCGGGCATGGCAATGGACATGCCTTCTCCTAAGACGATTCGAAGGCGAAATCAATCGGGTGTGTTAATTTCACCCTGCTCTTCTTCACGAGAACGCCGTGTGGAGGAAGCGAACGTGCAGTTCGCTAGGGCTTGAGTCACGAATCGCGTTCGTCTGACTAAGTCGAGTCATGCCAACGCCGTCTGTTTGTGTTTTACAGCGAAAGCTGTATATGGCTAGGAGAAACGAAAAACCGCTCGGCATCTGTGTCACGAGCGGTCTCCATTGGCTGTGCTATCAGTTACGTCATTCTGAGCGGGTACGACGCTTGCAGGGTCAAACGCTTGCAGGAACGGCGCGCCGAAGAAGCGGCGTTGCGGGCAGAACAGCGTCGACGTGATGACTGTGGGAGCGCGTTCGCCGGGGCCAACGCCCGCTTTAGGCTTTAGGCGAGAGTTTCTCCAGCGGCACTTTGGCTTCGGCTGCGACGTCTGTGACCGCCTGTGGTTCGACCACAACCTGGCAACGATAATTATGGAAGGCTTCAGTGCATCGTCGGGTTGCACCCACTGCTAAACACCGGGGCCTCACATTTCAGCTTCGCTGGTTAGCCATTTGTACGGAGTGCTTGGGCGGTGATTTGTTTAATCACACTAACGCTTCCACAAAGACGAAGTCAGGCCTCGAGCTACCGGGTGCGCATGTGGTCATTTATATTTAGGGTGTCACACGAACAGCGTTTTTTTTTTATATTCTTTCACAAAGATGAAGTGAACGCGCAGCTCGCGCACATCAACCCATGTGGCGCGTGAATGTTCATGTGGCGTTTTGTGTAGAATAAGCCGACTTTTCTATTAATGTAAGGCTCGCATGAGATATATAAGGATTTCGCCTGAATGGGAGTGTGTGTCTTCAGATAATGCAGATATGAGTATATTATACGTCGTATTGTATGGTTTCCTGTGGTTGTAAGCATTGCAATGAAGAAGATTAGCAACGTTCTGAAAGGCAGAGGGTACCACTCTCGGGCCGATCCCCCGTGGTGGGTTGCACCAGGTAGCTGAGGATCAACCAACCAACCAACTTGCGCCTGCTCGGCTGTTCCTCCCTGACCTGCCGTGACGGCCCATATGGTTTATTAAAGAAGTGCTATGCCGAAATGCCTTATTTTAACTGGTGGGTCTTCATTACAGCATCGTACATTTATAAATGTATTGGAGACAGGCGACTTTAAGTGGAAATACATGCCCGTGTGCGGATGCATACAAACTGCTCGCAACATTGCTTTGCAACAGAATATAACAGACATGTTTATTCACTTGTTCAGACATTAAAAAAGACATTCCCAGCCATGCTCAATGTTACAATTGCCTCCTAGAACGCCACGGGGACCACTCCAGTGTAGAGAGGCTCCGCGTACGGCAACCACGAGTAGCGCCCACCCGGGTACCAAGGGTACATCTGCTTGAGGCACTTATTCCAGGAAACACACTTTCCTCGATAGTCCCTGTAGAAACCTGTCGCACAGAAGCAGCCGCGCTTGCAGTCGTAATGGCAGACTGGACCAATCGTAGGCTTCCAACACTTTGCCTCTTCACAGCCTGTGCCGACGCAGCGCTTGTAGACTTCGTTTTTTCGCCGGCAGGCTGCGCGAAAGAAAGCAAGCAGGGGGTTCAATACACACAGCATTTCAACTTGGAAGCCTGAGATTTAATAATATAGTTGCACACTAATGTCTGTGCCAATTTTCTGAAGTTTACCTCCCAAATGTAACCAAATGTATCTCTGGTTAATTAAAAAAAACACATTAATAGCTCAGGTTCATGTGTCTTATGCCCTGCTTAACCCTGACTCCACCACTTCTTCAAATTTCAAGTTTTTCACAGCAAAATGCAAAACTGATGAAATAGGAGGTCCTATTGGCTTGATATGGAGGCTTTTATATTCAGAACATGTGTATGTTTTCACAATTTGGATACTTCTCATTGCAGATGCATAAATGGTGCACAAAATAATTTGTCATCATATCAGGAACCGCATTACCAGCTGCTTGCAATGTGGTCACAATAGCGCCTTTACTACGCTCTAAAGTAAACGATACACTTATTGGACACGCGGAACTTTACTTTATGCAATGTAACTGCTATCGAAAGTGGTCGGCTGAGAAAATGAGCCCAGATCCTTTCCGAGCCAGAGCTACGCGCCAAGCGTTTGCATCCTTGTTTACGAAATTGGCATGTTATATATGGAAGAAGAAAATACTGCAAAAGTTTGCCTGGTATATATGAAAAGGAAAATATCGGTTTCTGTGGAAGCACTTTTAATAGACGGAGTTCAGCTATCGTAGCACCAGATACGCTTTCTTCAGCCCTATACTGCTACAATTCATGATTTTCCGAACCATAACTCTTATTATTGTTGGGGTTTACTTTCCAAAACCACGATCTAACGATAACTATCTCGGCTTAATTGCATTTGGCACCGGCGCAGCTAGTAGCACGTCTCTTCTGTCAGCAGGTGTCTGCTACAACTTCTGTAACTATTTAACGCCTCAGTATAGAAAGGTTCTATTCAAGGGCACATATTGGGAGAAATAGCTGTTAAAAATGTAGGCCTGGTAAATGCTTTGTAGGCTATAAGAACCACTTGTCAACGGCGTTTGTGATCGATAGTTGAGAACCGTATATATACTAGTAATTAACTTGTCGAGACAGCGATGCTACTAACTGGACCGTTGCTACTGCAGTTAATGAAGATATAGTGCTGGAGTCCACTACTACTAGAATATTGTCTGAGGTTGGGTAACTTCTAAGTAGTAGCCTGTTACCCTTTATAGTATCACTAGCCAGTGTGATCTGGATTGGCCGTCCATTGTCGACAATGTTTAAAGCTTCATCACCTGAAGTTGTTTATTTTGACATTGTTCAGATCTAATCCGAACAAAATGGATGCATACTGCTAAGGGTGCTAAACCGCTAAACTGCTATACCAATTAAGATTTGCACTTTTATCATCCATGCGTAGTGCAGCAAGCATTTTAAAAGGAATTTTAACGAATTCGATCGACCATTATAATTGTCATACACTGTTATGTGCAAATGACCCCTCGTGGTACGCGGTAATCATGTGGTTCATCGCACAGTTGATGGTTGAGGAGAACACTTTACGTACGCCGTTTTGGTCGCGGCCACCAATCTTTTCCGCTGATTAGAAGACCATTGCTACCTTGAAAATCGCTTGAAATACTTTGAGCTCCTTCTGTGAAGGAAATGAAAGCGCACGTGACCAATACCAGCAGAAAACCTATAGCGAACTTAGCCATATTCAGGCGCTCTGAATAAGGAGTGTGCCAAAACTGATGCATTGCCTTGTACATATAGCCTACTCAGATATGCAGTGTGGCAGCGTCATTTTGAAGGACGCAGTCTATTTCGAGGCCGACGCTTCATCCTACGCATGCTGCGTTCTAGCTCGTCACTGTACATATTTTTTTTCCGTTTCGTCAAAATAGCGACGTCAATCTTATAGTTATTTCGAATCCACCAAGAACAGTGCAGTGAAGGATGCCGAAAAATAAAGTGAAGAGTGTCCAGCAGAGTGAAGTCTGTTGTGCTGTCTGCAACATGGATTAACAATGCCCGCTGCATGGCCGGTTTGCTGACAAGGCGTAGCTCGGGAATGTTGGTGTGCGCATACAATCTCTCAAATAACTCTAAAATAAAATTATTATTCTCCTTTGTGCTAGGTTGTCATGTCACGACATTTTTTTTCTATGAAGGCATTTTTTTCATTCTGTGAATACAATGTGCCGCTGTATCGCCGGGGCGAGGATATATCGAAGGTTCGAACTTGCAGCTTTCTTTCCTGTTTTCTTAGTTGCTATGCGCTGTACCGTCGATGCCTATGTTCCTGATAACGGATGTTCGAAAATCGCCAAGGTTGCCTCTAGCTAAACATGAAGTAAATATATATTACGCGTGTATGAAACGTAAATGGATCATGAAAACACTAAAAGGAAGAAAGTTGAATAATCATTCGCGCCATGAAGTAGGTGTTATTAGATTGTCCTTTGCACAAGGCTCCAAAAGCGCAATCACACTGTACGGGACAACATGCAAATACTATAAATGAAAAAAAGGAGCGTTAATGAAGCAAGCGTCAGCGTTGCTCCTGCAGAGCAGCGACTTTCTTCTTTGCGGACGCTTTACCTGTCGCGCCCTCTTGCGGCAAGCTGCAGGGGAGAAGCGTTTCTCCACAATTCAAGTGGTCTTTCACGCGCGCGCATGCGCACGCCGAGTTACGGCATGATTCCGTGCTGCGGAGAGCGGCTACGGGTATTCTATTTCGTGTCCTTTCTCACTGAGTCGGCATTCTCGGGCTATTCAGCACTACACAACCTCGGCCAGTTGCGTGCGATTACTTGTACCTAGGGATGGATGAGAGCAATGCACAAGTGACGTTTATTGCTTTATTCCATTTGTACAGTTTTTTTTTTATTGGTCGGCGTGCGCGTGATGGGCAACATACTTTCGTGTGCCTCGTATTGTTTGTATACTTCTGCGCACTATCTGTTTGTCATAAATACAGTGAGTCCTGCTTCACAAAACAGTCTTGTTTTATTGAACACCTTAGACTGTACACTAATGGACTTTTTCGGCTTTAACATACTTGGAACGCCTATGCGATTTTAGAGTTGCGCGGTACTTATAACACTTATCTATACAAAAGGCAATGTAAAGGAGCGTCAAAGTTAATTTTTTCAACATTTTAGCAAACGTGATACCACTTCAAATTGCATGCGTGAAAATAAAATAATATATACTTGCTGGATTTTTTACGTATCAAAACAAGCATATGATTATGGGACACGCCGTAGTGTGGGACTACGGATTAATTTCGACCAACAGGGGTTCTTTAACGTGCACCCAAACATAAACACACTGGTGTTCTTTGCATTTCGCCCCCCATCGAAAAGCGGCGGCTGTGGCCGGGAGTCGAACCCCCGCCCTCGATCTATTAAGATCGAGGGCGACACCCAACGGCTAAGCTACCACGGCGGGTGAAAGCACAAGAGAAACTTGACAGCAAAGTTTCACCGAGCGTTTATTTCCCAGACTGCATTACAATAATCGGAAACAAACTGCATCATAATTGCACATTTATGAAAAATAAGCCGATGACTTCTGTAAATTAACCAAAATTTTCAATGAGGTTTGTTGCCATCACTGAGAATTAGGATGGAATTATGCACGCGGGCTGCATGCATCTCTCATCCGCAGGATTCTGCTTTGGCGGGCGCAACTCAACACCAAACAGACTTCCGGTGTCCTTGCGTACTCTATTAATGAGCCTACCTTGCCAACTGTGCATCAAAAGGTCATTCTGAAGTAACAACCTGTGCCGCCACAGGCAACCAAGTTTTTTTATAATCGTTGAATCCCTCTAGATGGCCCCAGCTACCGCCTGCTTCACGGCTGCGGCGCTGTAACAGCTCCACCTTCTTATATGCGCCGTATTGTATTGCTTTGCTGCGATCGAGTATACATTCGGGGGCACATGTTGGTAAACACGTGGATAACATCGCTACACCTTGATGCTTCAAGAAGCAAACACAGCAAGCCTTACATGCAGTCTCCTGGTGATAACTATTTTGCAGTATTTCTAACGCCATCTCAGCTGGCCGAGCGAAACGCACGAGCTCCGTTTTTCCGTTTCGCGAGGTTTTCACCACCCCAGGTTTGTCTGCTTATTTTTATTTTGATATCTCTCGATATTAAGCCAAGCGGGACCGTTTTTTTTAGGGGGGGGGAGGGGGGGATACCAGTGCTGTATACTTCTTAAGAATTGGTATACTGGCTAAGCCTAATGTACTGGCTAAGCGATGGAAGTGATTTGTACGCCTTGTGCTCTCACCGCAAGGTAGAGAGAGCTCGAAGGTCACTTCGCTCACAACAGCGCCCGTTTTTACGAAAGGTGCGCGCTGCTCACACATAAAAAGTTACAACTGCGACAGTTTTTAGTTCGCGCTCCTCCTGTGTATATTTGCGCGTTTGTTTCGTGCGTCCTACTTTGTGTTTGAGCAGCGCGCTTTAAGTGTCGGCCTGGGAAAGTTAGTTCGCACTCATCCTGTGTATGTTGCTTTCGCGCGTCGTTTCTGATTTAGCAGAGCGCTGTATGTTTGGAGCTGCTTGTCGTTCTTCACGTGACATTACAATTTGTTGCTATAGCAATCATTCCTTCGCCCATGCGGTGATACAATACACAATAAACGCTCAGCTACTTCTGTGAAGGCAAGATTCTCTTTCTTGTTATACCGATTCTCGTGACAGAGGGATCAGTCATGTTTGTTTGTTTTTTATGTAAGGAATCATCTTCTGATATGGTAAACACTTCATTTCTTTACAAGCGCTTTGCGAAACATAATTTCGTGGTAATATTTACCTGAATATTGTGTTATTGACAGATGACAGGCCCTTGGCGTCGTACACGAACAAAATCTGAATAAAACAGGGCCAAAACAAAGCAAGATTGACGAATGGGGTCCGCATAAAAGGCGGCGACCTTGCCATTGTTCAAGTCAGCATCACTGCATCGTCGCCTGCATTCGTTGTGCAATATATAAGCGCTTTCTACATCTTCTGAAATATTGTGTCTTCACTGCAGCGCAGGCAAAGTTGTCATTCTTACAGAGAAAATTTTATAAATGAATGACAGGTGCCCTCGATTGTTTCGATGGCTATTCAGGTCACAATATAAATCTTAGAATAACTGGTAACGAACAATATCCCAGTGTTCAATCACCACAATACTTTCTGTGGGACCATTTGAGTTCCAGAAAGAGTTTATAAAGCTTGTCAAGACAATTGTCCTCATAAATGTATAGAAAAAATCATCCAGAAGTCCTTCGAATTAATTTTGCTTAGTTCAACTATTTTGAAGAAAAAATTGGTTAGCATATGCCGGCATGGAAAATCTAAAACTGCGCCTAGAAACAAGACGCCAGAAGAAAGTGTACGGGACTAGCACAAAATAGCTACTGATATTTATTGGAATGAATCTTCTTTCCCACAACAGCAAAGCGCAAGCGCAACCATCAAAGTTAACCGTATATCATATAACAAATTAACAATCAAGAAATTCAACTTCTTCCTTGTACAGGTGTAAAGAATCTTCACTGATATACTTACCAGGCTTATATCGTATAATATGCAGGTGTTCGATTATTTCACGTGTCTTTCTGTCTTTCGCGCGGTCGATGATCATAGACTGCCAAAAAAGTCAGTTTTGCCGCAGCGCGGAAGCAATGAATGCGATAACAACAAATCGTGATGCCACGCGAAAAACGCCAAGCAGCTCGAAACTTGCAGCGCTGCTCAGACACAAAGGACGCACGAAAAGGCCACAAAAGGGACGAGCGCGACCTAACAATTGTCACAGCTCCACACTTGCAGCGCACTGCTCGAACGAAAAGGATGGACGCACGAAACGACCGCACCAGTATGCATAGGACAAGCGCGAACGAACAGCTGCTGGTCTAAGGGTTTGGCCTCGGATAAAATGATGACATCACGATGGATGCCTCACTTGCTGCTGCAGTCGTGTTTCCTTATTGCGACATTTGACGAGTTACGCCAGGTTTGATGCTAAGGGACAGTAGCGTAGCCAGAAATTTTTTTTCGGGGGGGGGTTCAATTATGCTTTATGTATGATCGTGCGTGCGTTTGTATGTGTGCGTGTATACATACACAAGCGAAACTGAAAAATTTCGGGGGAGATTTGAACCCCCCCCCCCAACCCCCCCCCACCCCCTTGGCTACGCCACTGCTAAGGGAGTTAGCTGGTAGCTTTGCTTCGTATAATATTGTGATTTGTTACCCTCAAATTCATGGCTTCACCCTTACGATAAATCTATCATTGCATTTTAGAGTGGAACTGTTAAATCCATGCTCAAACGTGTCTGTTGACCGTCTGTTGATGTCCGAATCCTAGTGAAGGACTGTGAGGAGTATTGTTTTGAGTAAACCATAGCATAGCCATGTATAGGCTAGAATAGCGAGGAGGGAAGCGAAGTGCGGGTGAGGAGAAGGTCAGAGAGTAGAAGTATTATGAGGTCTTGGTTTGGACGACCTTTATTTGCCCGAGAACCCGGCAGCGAACAGCTAGGCTGAACCCCACACGATGATGATGATACACGACGACGATGATGCACGCCCGAACGAATTATGATGATGATAATGTACAGATGAAGAGGATGGGTCTAATAAATGCCCACACTAATTCCCCCCCCCCCCACGTGAAAGCGGCCAGCCTGGCCGCTGCAGGTCAAGGTGACGAGGAACGTCGCAGGAAGGGCTTCATGCGGGAGACGTGGACAACCTCAGTAGTTCGATAACGGCGGTCCGCTGGGGCTACAAGTGGCGTCACGCGATAGTTCACGGGTGAAGTCTGCTCGAGAACTGTGTAAGGCCCGATAAACCGTGGCTGAAATTTATCACACAAACCAGGTGTGCGAACAGGCGTCAAGAGCAGCACCTCGTCACCAGGGAGGAAGGATACAGCACGATGTGACTTATCATAAATAATCTTCCTGTCTTGCTGTCGGGCTTCCGTATTCATGCGAGCACGTTGTCGACACTGGGCAACTCGTGAAGCGTATTCCTCGGAAGAGGATGGAGCTGAATTTACGTTGAACGTAAGGAAAGAAGCGTCCAGCAAGGTGGTAGGAGAACGTCCGTAAACCAGGTAAAACGGTGAGTAGCCGGTTGTCCGCTGAATGGCTGTGTTATAGGCGAAAGTGACGAAGGGTAGAATCACGTCCCAGTTTTTGTGGTCTGGTGTAATATAGGCGGCGATCATATCAGCAAGAGTGCGATGAAATCGCTCGGCCAGGCCGTTAGTCTGGGGGTGATAACTTAAAGTGGTCTTGTGAGTGGTGCCGGAGGCGCGCAGAAGTTCGGTCACTAGTTCAGAGAGGAAGGCCTTGCCACGGTCACTGATCAGAACACGTGGAGCGCCATGGCCCAGTATAATGGCTTGGAGAATGAAATCGGCAATTTCAGAAGATGAACCAGTAGTAAGAGATGCTGTCTCGGCGTAGCGTGTCAAATGATCAACAGCTGTCACGATCCACCGGTTGCCAGCGGAAGTGGCTGGTAGGGGGGCCATAAAGATCGACTCCTACTACTTCAAATGGTGTTGCTGGGCACGGAAGAGGCTGTAGTGCCCCGGCGGGAGCCGACGTCGGGGAGTTTTCGATATTGGCAGATAGTGCAGGAGCCAACGTACCTGGCTACGCTAGTGGTAATGCCAGGCCAATAAAAACGACTTCGAATGCGGTCGTAAGTTTTATGATAACCAAGGTGACCTGCAGTCGGATCATCATGAAACGCTCTGAGGACTTGAGAGCGAAGAGAGCGGGGTAGAACGGGAACCCAGCGCTGACCGTCGGGATGGTAAATTCGGCGGTACAGCACGGAGTTATCCAGCTTAAATTGCGAGAGTTGGCGACGGAGCCTCGCGTTAGGTGGACGGGAAGTGCCAGCGAGGGAGTCTATGATCCGCCGACAGTACGGGTCAGCCAGCTGGCGATAAGGAAAGTCTTGCTCGTCGTCCGAGGGCAGCTGGTCTATAGAGGCCAGAGAGGGAACCGACGTAGAAGTGGACGCCGAGTGTTTGTCGTGCAAAGCGGTGGGGGAAACGCCGAGCGGTGCCGTAGGTAGTGGGCAGCGAGAAAGAGCGTCGGCGTCTCGATGCTTTTTGCCAGACTTGTAGATTATGTCGAACTCGTACTCTTGAAGTCGCAGAATCCAGCGGCCGAGGCGACCCGACAAGTTCTTGAGTGTGGAAAGCCAGCATAACGCGTGGTGGTCGGTTACAATGGTAAAATGGTGGCCGTGGAGATAGGGACGAAACTTCTGCACAGACCAAATGACGGCCAGGCACTCTTGCTCGGTGATCGTGTAGTTCCTCTCGGCTCTGGAGAGTACGCGGCTGGCGTAAGCAACGACTCGCTCTCGCGAAGAGTTGTCGCGTTGCAGGAGAACGGCGCCTAAACCGTGGCCGCTAGCATCTGTGTGCAGAAGAGTCGGTGCGTCCTCGTCAAAATGTGAAAGTACCGGGTCGGTCGTGAGGGCCCTCTTCAACATGGCAAAAGCCGATTCACATTCCTCAGACCACTCAAACGGCGTACCGGAAGCAAGTAGCTTGTGAAGTGGTGCCGCTATGGAGGCAAAGTGTCGTATAAATCGCCGAAAGTACGAGGCGAGACCAAGAAAACTTCGCAAGTCTTTGGGCTTTTCAGGGCGAGGGAAGCGAAGCACCGCAGCAGTTTTCTCAGGGTCAGGGCGAATTCCGTCCTTGCTCACGACATGACCAAGGACCTTAATGGATTTGCTGGCGAAGTGACATTTCTTGGTGTTAATTTGAAGACCAGCGCCCGCAAGACACGTCAGGACTTCATCCAAGCGTTGCAGGTGTTGAGGGAACGTGGATGAAAAAACAACAATGTCGTCTAGATAGCATAGACAAGTCTTCCATTTCAGACCACGCAGCACAGTGTCGATCATGCGCTCAAAAGTCGCGGGCGCATTGCATAGGCCGAAAGGCATAACGTTGAATTCGTATAGGCCATCCGGTGTTGCAAATGCTGTTTTTTCTTTGTCTTCTTCGTGCATGGGGATTTGCCAATAGCCGGAACGCAAGTCGAGGCTCGAAAAGTATTCCGCACCTTGTAAGGAATCAAGGGCGTCGTCAATGCGTGGCATGGGGTATACGTCCTTTCTAGTGATCTTATTGAGCGCCCGGTAATCGACGCAAAATCGTACAGAGCCATCTTTCTTCCGCACCAGAACAACGGGAGACGACCAAGGACTGGCTGAGGGGCGGATTATCTCCCGTTGCAGCATGTCGGCTACGTTTTCTTCTATGACCTTTCTCTCGGCTAGAGACACGCGGTACGGGCGGCGGTGCACAATAGATGTTCCGTCGGTCTGAATACGATGTGCTGCGGCGGTAGTTTGGCCCAAGGTCGACGAGTAGGCATCAAAAGAGTTTGCGTGCTTTTTCAGCAAGGCAAGCAGCTGCTGCTTCTGCGAATCTGTCAAGTCACTGCTGATGGCTGCGGTAAGGGTGGAGGAACAAGTATGATCAGGAGAATGGCCTTTAGAGGAGACAGGGGTAAGAGGCACGATGCATACAGGCTTGAGATCGGCAACGCAGGCCACCGTGGTGCCCTGCGGAAGCAGAATTTTATCTGATGTTACGTTCATAGCGGCGATGACAGCTGATCCATTGTCGAAGCGAACCACACCTGATGCAAAAGCTATGCCTTTAGTGAGGCAACGGGGTGAGGGGGCGACCAATACGTCACCAGTGTCAATGTCGTTGGACACAACTGTGAAAAATCGCTGTTCACGTGGTGGTAGCTCGGTGTCTGCAGCAGTGATGAGGCGAAGTGGCTTGTAAATTTCGTCGCCGAGCGAGTAGTCCGTGTCGGTAAGGTGGACGACACGTTGTCCACAACAAATAGCCGCGGAAGCGGACGAAAGAAAATCCCATCCTAAAATGAGTTGGTGGGAGCACGGGGACAGCACGGCGAACTCAATGTGGTGAAGAATATCGTCGATTATCACGCGGGCGGTACAGAGAGCGGAAGGGCGAATTGTAGTACCCTGGGCTGTAACCAGCGTATGTCCATCGTATGGCGTCGTGACTTTTTCTTAGACGGGCACACAAATCAGCACGAATAACAGAAAACGTAGCGCCTGTGTCCACCAAAGCATCGATGTGAAGTCCTTCAACCGTAACAGAAATCATATTGCAAGGGCGCGCTGGAGGAATTTCAGTCCGGGATTTGAATGCAGTTTTTCCTCCGAAAACTGCATCGCTTAGTTTTCCGGAGGATGGTCAGAGGTGAGGGAGGCAGGCCGAAGCGGAGACGAGGAGCGACGGTAGGGCGAAAGTGAACGGCGTCTGGTTGGGCGATGACTATTGCGCAGGTCCCGCGATGCAGGCGGAGACGGAGACCGACGCGGAGGTGACGAAGAACGGCGGCCCTGGTAGAAGGCTCCTCCGGTTAAGTCACGTTCGCTCATGTCGCACCCTCGACGCTCGTCTTGCTGGCGCCTGCGGCAGAAGCGTGAAATGTGGCCGCGATAACCGCAATAATAGCACGTGGGACGAGACGATCGCCAAGGAGGGTAGTAGCTGGCTTGAGGTGCACCGGGAGAGAGCGCAGTCAGATGTGCAGACGAGGGATCAAACGGCGGTGACGGGAAGCTCGCGGGGGGGGCGCGGCAGCAACCGACGCGTATGTTGGCGGTGGTAACGTCGAGTTGACGGTGCCTGAAGGCGCGGCGGCAACTTGCGCGAATGTTGGTGGGAGACGAGAGGCAGCGGGCTGCAGGTGCGCCGTGTGCGTCAAGGACGTGAGCTCCTCCCTGATAACATCACGCAACGCCGTTGCAGAAGGCTGATTGGAAGATATTGGAGGCAGGGAGAATCCCATTGATTCCAATTCTTCGCGGATGAGCGCCCTAATCATGCCTCGTAGGGCTGGGTCCGCCGTAGGACGTGTTGCGTCGCTGTCCGGTTGTAGGCGAACTGACTCGAGTTCGTCGAGGCGCTGACACGTTGTCACAACGTCAGCAACGGTAGCCGGATTCTTGATGACCAGCGCATTGAATGCGACAGTTGCGATCCCCTTGAGAATGTGGCGTACCCTGTCCGATTCTGGCATTGAAGCATCGACACGGCGGCAGAGCGCAAGAACATCCTCGATGTAGGATGTGTATGGCTCGCCGAGATGTTGTTTCCGAGCCTCGAGGGTTTTCTTGGCGAGAGCCGAACGAACGGCCGGAGTGCCAAACACATGGCGAAGCTTTTCTTTGAACGTAGCCCAGTCGGGGATGTCAACCAGGTGGTTGAAGAACCACGTCTTCGCCACACCCGTAAGGTAGAAGGAGACGTAAGTCAGTTTGTAGGTGTCGTCCCACCGATTAGCAGCACCGACACGCTCGAAGTCGTCCAGCCAGTCCTCGACATCCCCACAGTATACATACCATGGCGTTTTCCAGACATCAGTGGCCCCGCAAAACAATGTTAGGCTGCGCATCTTGGCCCAGAGACTTTCTGCACAAGATGTACCGAATCGTTGTTCTCCAGAATTATACATCACAAAGTTCACACGACAGCCGTATGTTTTCCTTCATGTATATTCTTGATTCTAGAAGATTAATTCCGACTTAACACAACGAGAGATAACGAAATTACATAGACGTTTCACCACCTGTGTGGGTGGCATCTTCTGCATACGTTGGCACCAAGTGAGCGGAAGTATACTACTTCACTGCTGGTAACATATGATCCTCCATATGTTACCTCCATATAGGGCGCTGCGGTTGCTGTTGCAAGCCTCTTGTCGCGACCGATAAACCTCGATTCCAGGAGTTTTCTTTCCCCCTTCTTTGTTCTCGAGCCAGCGTCGTCGCATTGTTGAAGTCGGAGGTATGCCCTGTTGTCCAACAATGTTCAACGAGCTCCGTCTTGGCATGCGTTGCATGGATGGCTTTACGATACCTAAAGTTAAACATGCCTTCTTATTTGCTTGCATGGAGTGTTGCATGTAGCTGTTGCATGCGTGGCTGAGTGGTTATTTACGGCAAAAGGTGAACGACATAGAGTACTATGCACAGGTCCGTAGCCAGGGGGGGGGGGGGGGCTAGGGCCCCCCCCCCCCCCCCCCCCGAAATTCGGATTGAGGGGGGGTGTTTTACCGAGCAAAAATAAGAAAAATAGGGGGCTTTCAAGGTTTTTATCCTTGAAAAATCTCTTTTTATCTCCCCCCCCCCCCCGAAAAAAAATTTCTCGCTATGGGCCTGACTATGCACACTAATGTGCAAGAGCTGAGTGTGGATCTCCGCAACTCACAATAAACCAATTTCACTTCAAAGTGCCGTAGCGTATGCACTGTGAGAAGTGCACTGAAATACATATTTTATACGCCAAGGAAGTAGCACATAGCATGACTCGTATCGTTGAAGAGCCAGTAGAAACTTCGGAGTTGCAGACTGCGGCGCTGGTTGGGAGCGAAAAAATTACAAGATTTCAGTTCATGAACGAGGGCGACACGTAAGCCAATTGATGCTATATCGTTTGCCATTGCCCGTAGAATGTCTGCTGAACAATAATGCAGAGAGCGGCTAGTACAGGCGGGAGTTGGTTGAAACACCCGACGTATGTTATCTTCCGCTTGTTTCTGCCTGGAAACAAGGTTGCGTCAATGAATTTCAATACTGAAGTTTTCAAATCGGCTGAAAATTTTGGTGGCATAAGTTCTGTGTCGAATCCTTTTATTGCGGCAGTTATATCGCGATTCCACCTGAGCGCTCGCCACCTAGCGGCTGCGCCTGGAAACGGCACTAACAGGGTCAACCTTGAAAGGATATATGTTATCACGTTGCGCGCACTGAGAAGCGGTCGCATACTTCCTTCATTTTCGCCATGCCGCATGCGCGAGCCCGAAATAGAAGAAAGCAATGTCCAAGGACCATTTATGTGTGCCGCAATGCGTGGCATCGCGGTGGAAAGGTGGCCGTATCGTTCTATCACCTCCCGAAGGATGCAGACGACGCGCGACGGAGAACGGCGTAAATCAGAAACTTTTGCATTGGAGAAAAGGTGACGGACACTATGGTAGTTTGTTCTAATCATTTCGCTCGCGATGACTTCATTCTCCCCGGTGAGTACACAATTATTTAGCGTGTGTGCATTCTTGTCAATATTCCGGCTTCTCAGAGAGCGGAGTATAGTTTCGTTTATAAAGCGAGCGCTTC
>JALIZH010000496.1:0-84512 GCA_030522465.1 Rhipicephalus appendiculatus
TATGCGCCATGCGCCTCAGCATGCGAATTGGTATGCGCACACAAATAAAATTATCGCGACCACCGGCATCAACGCCCGCTACAGCCCCCCCCCCCTCCCACTAGACCGCGGGGCAAGGAAAAAAAACAAGCAAATGTTTGAGTTAGTCCGTGAGGTGAGCCGGTTTCACGTGGTCGAGCGAAACGACGTCCTCTCTGTCGCGAACACGAATGGTAACAGTTTTGTGCGACCGCGACAGCACACGGAAAGGCCCGTCGTACGCAGGAGTCAACGGCGCTTTCACTGTGTCCCGTCACACGAACACATGGGTTGCCACATTCATGTCTGGGAACGAGAACACTCTTTGGTTGCGGCTGACGCGTGGCGCGTTGGATTGCAGGTGCTCCAACCAAGAATGTAGCCTTTCCATATCTTCTGAAGGTGCGGCGTAGGGCTTGGTTTCTCACCAAAGAATTCTCCCGGTAGTCGGATTGTAGAGCCATACAGCATTTCTGCTGCACTGAATCCGAGGTCTTCTTTTATCGCGGTACGCAGGCCCAGAAGGACGAGAGGGAGCTTCTCCACCCAATGCTCTCTATCCAATTTGGCCGTTAAAGATGCCTTCAGTTGACGGTGTACACGCTCCACCATTCCATTGCTCGCTGGGTGGTAAGCCGTGATGTACTGGAGCCGTGTTCCCAGAAGCCTTGTCAGCGAAGAGAATAGGTTGCTCTGGAATTGTCGTCCACGGTTGGTCGTTACGCGCAGTGGGCAGCCATAGCGTGAAACCCATGTGGCCACAAAAGCCTGTGCGACGGTCCCGGCTGCGATGTCCAGAATCGGCGTCGCCTCAGGCCACCGTGAGTAGCGGTCGACACATGTGAGCAAGTATCTGTAACCCAGGGCAGGAGGTAGAGGTCCGACCAAGTCCACGTGAACGTGGTCGAAACGACACTCTGGTGGCCGAAATGCTTGGAGTGCTGTGCGCGTGTGACGAGTCACCTTGACTGCTTGACATGTTCGGCCCGTCTTCGCCCAGCGTCGAATGTCGGCGTTAATGCAGGGCCACACAAAGCGGTCCGTGACGAGTTTCTGCGTCACGCGCATTCCTGGGTGGCTGAGGTCGTGAAGGCTGTCAAACACTGCATGTCGAAACTGGATGGTGACGAAGGGTCTTGGAGATTTCAGCGATGTGTCGCATGTGACCAGAGTCGTTGTGTATGGTAGCGGGATTGCTGCGAGCACAAGTGACAGTGGATTCTGCCGAATCTTGGTTAGCTCTGCGTCGTCCCGCTAGGCGGCGGCCAATGTCTCAAAGTCGACGGACGCTGAAACGGTGTCGGTACGGCAGAGTGCGTCGGGTGCTTGATTTTCGCTCCCCGATATGTAGCGGATGTCCGTGGAAAATTCGGAAATGAAAGAAAGTTGGCGCAGTTCTCTTTCTGAATATGAGGAACTGTTGTTCTTGAACGCATATGTCAGCGGCTGGTGGTCCCTTAAAATATGCAAATTGCGACCATCGAGGAAGAAACGGAAATGCTTTACGGAGCAATAAATGGCCAGCATCTCTCTTCCAAAGGTGCTGTAGCGCACTTCCGCCTGTTTCAGATGTTTCGAAAAGAAACCTATCGGTTTCTCAGTCCTTGCCGTCGTATTGTTGCAACACTGCTCCCACTACCGTCGTCGAAGCATCAACCATGAGCCGCGTTGGCGAGTCGGAAAGCGGGTGTATCAGAAGTGTTGCGGAGGCAAGCTGAGTTTTGGTGTCCTGGAAGTCTTTTTCGTGCTCCGCTGACCAGTGAAACTGGGGCGTTTTCTTGGCGTCCCGGAGCAGCAAGTCAGTTAGCGGCTGTAGAATGTGTGCACAGGATGGGATGAAGCGCCTATGGAAGTTGATCAGCCCGAGAAACTCGCGCAACTTGCGGAAAGAGGTAGGCGTGGGAAATTCCCAACTGCTCGCACCCGTCATTCGAGCGGCGAAATTGCCTTGCGGAGTGATTCTATGACCTAGGAAATCTAGTGCTTCAACACCAAACATGCACCTTTAAGCCTTCAAAACCAGACCATGCTCGTCAAGACGCTTGAAGAGGAGCCGCAGGTGATTCTCGTGCTCTTCCGGCGTTTTGCTGGCGACCAAAATGTCCTCTAAGTAGACGAAGACAAAGGGCAGTCATGAAACGCTGGAACGTTTTTGCCGCGTTCGTCAGTCCGTACGGCATACGAACAAATTCAAAGAGGCCGAAAGGTGTTGTCAAGGCCGTTTTTGGGATGTCGCTTGGTTCTACTGGAATCTGGTGATAAGCGGCCATCAGATCCAGCTTAGTGAAGATGGTCGTGCCCGCGAGGCAAGCGTTGAAATGATGGATGTGAGGGAGAGAATATTGATCAGCCATTGTCATAGCATTGAGTGCCCGATAATCACCACAAGGCGGCCAGTCACCAGGCTCTTGTTTTGGCACCATGTGCAGCGCAGAAGAGCTGTTGCTGGAAGAAGGTCGAATAATGCCGAGCTGGAGCATGTGGTCGAACTCACGGCGGGCGACTTCGTGTCTTTGTCCAGCGAGCCTCCTAGGTCTAGTGGTGACGGGCGGTCCGTTGGTGACAATGTGATGCGTCACCCTGTGCTTGATTGGCAGTTCGGTGTTCCGAGGTTTGGTGATTTCAGGGAATTCCGCCAGCATCTTTCGAAAGTATGATTCTGGGTTGAAAGTGCGAAAGCCGCACGAGGACAGGTCAGACTTCAGTCCGACAACCGCGAGCGAAGTGACATTGTCCTTGAGACGACGATCACGAACGCTAACGTCAAGATTGAAGCGGCTCAGAAAGTCCGCTCCCAAGGATGGCAATTCTGACGTCGGCCACAACGAAAAGCCATCGATATGTGCGCCCGAGTCCGGTGTCTATTGTCATCGACTGAATTCCATATGATACAATAGCAGTATTATTGACTGCAATTAGGCTGGAAATAGACTTGCCGTGTCGGCGATGTTGAGCTGTTGCTGGTAGGATAGATAGCTCAGCTCCGGTATTGACAAGGAGACGTGTGCCGGTGATGCGGTCGACAACGAAGAAGAGGCGGCTTGAGCGATGGCCCCTGTCGCATTCCGCCGTTAGCGACTGGCCGGTGCGTTTCCCGTCTACGAGCATGGTTGGGTGCAGCGAGTGGCTTGCTCTCCGAAACGGCGGTGGTACCAGCAGACGCTCTGCTCTGCCTCGCTTGAGTGGTCGTGATATTGCGGGCTTCGAGCACGGGACGACGAACGATGCCGTGCAGGACGGTGTTTGTTGGACAGCGCGAGGTTTTCGACTGCTGCAGCCAGTCGGTCAACTCTGTCCTCTAAGCGACCTAACCGGTCTGCATGTTCGGACATTCCCGCTGCAGCAATAGACATTTTTGATGGCTCGGTGCAGTCGGTGATGCGGTCGGCGAGTTGAGCGAGACGCTCGAGAGTCAGGTAATCCGAGCCAGCGAGTATCATCCGTGTTGACTGTGGCAGTCTCTGCAAAATAACTCGCGAAGCAATGGCTGTTGACGCTCATCTGACACTTGTTGGCCCAGCAGCTGACGCATTCGGTGGAGTAGTTGCGAGGGACGCTGGTCCCCGAGCTCTTCATGAGACAGGAGTTGTTGTAGCCTGCTCTGTTAGGACACCTCAAGGTGTTTCAGGATGGTGCTTTTTAGTTCGTCGTAGGCCTTCTCCGATGGAGTGGAGGCGAGCACATTGTCTATGGCGTCAGCGATGTCAGGTGGCACTGCTGCATCGACGTGTAGGTATTTCGTCTCCTGCGATGTGATGCGGCGAAGCTGGAAGCGGGCCTCGACTTGGTTGACCCACACCCTGTGGTTTTTGGGCCAGAAATGAGGAAGCTTTAACTCGGAGGCGTTGGTTGTGGATGAGCTTGAAGTGCCTTCCTCGTCTGCCATGGCTGCTGTTTTTCCAAACGTCCGGGTCACCACTTTGTAGCGTACTCGCCCCAAGTAGGAGCGAAATGAAAACACCTGCACTCCTTGAAGTTTGGGACAAGAACTAGTTTATTCGCCAAGAAAAACAGGCTTCGAAAAGTAACAACACAAACGGGCGTGGGCTGCGGTTCTCTCGCAGCACGCCGGAGATAACGTGAGGCATGTTGGTCGCGTATGCGCCGTGCGCATCAGCATGCGAATTGGTATGCGAGCACAAATAAAATTATCGCGACCACCGGCATCAACGCCCGCTACAACATCATTCTTTGAACTACCGCAGGTGCGGAGGCTAGCCCAAAACATACTCTCTTGAAACGAAACAACCCTTCATGGGTAATTAATGTGGTTAGATCTCTACTAGATTCCTCTAGCAGCAGTTGGTGATATGCTTATGCTAAGCCCAACTTGGAAAAGTATGACGCACCGTTCAACATTTGAAGCAGTTCATCTGCATGAGGTAGCGGGAACCCGTCGATGTCTATGGCCTTGTTTGGTTCTCTCAGATCGACGCAGAGGCGAATGTCGCCGTCTTTCTTTCGGACGACCACGAGTGGCGACACCCATTCGGATGCCGACACCCGCTCGATGACGTCGTTGTCGTCGAGTCGACGCAGCTCGCTGGCGACTTTTTGCCGGAGCGCCAGAGGCAGGCAACGCAGCTTGGTGGACACTGGTACGATGTCCTGCCGCCTCTTGATCCGCTGGACGTAGTCCCTGACAAGTCTCAGCTCCCCGTCAAACAGGTGCTCGAACCCCGGAGGCACACCTGCAGGAAGCTGCGAAGAAACGGTTGTAGCAAGACGACACGTTAACGTTGCGCCGTCGATCAGGAGTCCCAATAGCTGGATGGCGTCCAGCCCCAGCAGTGAAGTGCCGTGTGCTGTCACGTAGGAGGTGGCGTAGGCCGGTTTCCCATGGTGCTGCAAGTCTGTGCGGAAATATCCAAGGACTGGTATGCGGTGCTTCGAAAAATTCTGTAGTGTAATGGATGTCTGGAGCAGACGATGCTTCGAAGCAAAAAGCATGTCGCAGTCTTTCTTGGTCATTAAGGATGCAGTAGCTCCAGTATCCACCAGCAATGACATAGAGATGTGCCCTCCGAGGACCACTGGGATACGTAAGTCTTTTGGGCTAGGCGACGCAGCTTGTACAGACAGGACTGTGGCAGTGCCGGAGTCAACATCTTGAACGGGAGTAATTTCCTGCACCTGGGGCCTGGCGTTTACGGCAGACTGCCGCGAAATGGCCTTTTATACGGCAGAATTGGCAAATTTTGTTTTTGGCTGGGCAATTTCGTGAAGTGGCCAAATGTGCCAATTTGCCGCGGCGAAAGCAGGGGCCATCTTGAGGCCTGGAAACAACCTGGCTTTCTTGTTGGCCGCGCACGCCGTCCTGGAGGCCAGCTGACGAGCCCGCGTAGCCATCTTGGACGCGGCCACCTGCGTTGGGGGGAGCCGCCGCCATGTTGACTCGAATGCGGCGCCGGCGAAGCAGCCGACCCTCCATTTTGTGCTGCCGCGACGCCATGTGCGACGCGCTGGATGCCACCGCCGAGCGAGCCGAGCAGCCGTTCATTTTCCCCGAACGCCGCGTTGGCTTTGTTGAGCGCCTCCAAGTCTCGCCCAACCTCCTCCGCCCTTTGCAACGTGAGGGCTTCCCCGTAACACAGAACCTTGGCCCGTACGTGTGCGTTGGCGGCCCCGTAAATTACTTGGTCCCGTACCCTGTCGTCGTAGGTGGCGCCAAACATGCACGAGAAGGTTTTCTCATTGAGGGCTGCAACGAATTCGAGGAAGGTTTCGCCAGGCAGTTGTTGGCGGCTCGTGAACAGGTGCCGCTCGGCGAGCACATTCGTTGTCTCGGCGAAGAGGCCGTCAAGGAAGAGCAGCAGCGTGTCGTACTCCGTTGTCGCCCCGTAAGTCGCCGATACCGAGGCCGACGCCTCCGTCGTGCCGGTCGTGCGTGCAGCATTTTGTACGCCTTGTGCTTCGAGCTCTTCTTGCGCGGCGAAGTACTTTCGCTGGCCCTCGACGCCAAGAGGGCTGACAAGTGCTGACGCGCGTCGTTCGTCCTCCCAGCCGCTTCCACCGGCAGCCTTAAGGTGCACCTGGAAAATATTTTCCCATATATGCCACAAGATAGGAGGCGCGCCGGGCACGTCAAGGAATGGAGGAAGGTTAGCGAAAAGGGCCGCCATGCTTGCCGGAGGTACGCAGTAGGCCTAGTTGGAGGCGGCGTGGTAGAGGAAGCCGGAGCGGAACAAAGGAAAGTCAGGCCGACGCCATATTAGTGAGCAGGAAGTCAAAGCGCCGACGTGCAGCAAAATGTGACCGGAGAGGCAGGTGTCACGTCGTGCTCTTCCTGGCGTTGCCTGTTGCAACGTAACGGTTCGACTACCTTGTCGCCATGTGTTGTGTAGGGCAGGAGCCGGAGTGCTCCGCGGCGGGCCGACGGAGGGGAGGACGACGCGGAGACGACTTGAGGCGAGACTGACAAGAGAGTGTGTCGCCCGCGTTTATTCACGCGGTTTTAAAGAGGGGGGGGAAGGAAGGCCATTGGCCAGCGAGGTACAGGTCTCATGACTGGCGAAGTCCGTTCTGGCTTGGTTGCAATACAGTCACGGCAGAAGGCCAGCTCCATCTAGGGACATGTAGGAGAAGCTTTGCCCCACTGCTGTGTTTACGCGACACCAGGGGTCGCACAACACAACACTAACGACAGCGTCTGCGTGGTTCACGCTTATGCCTTGAACTAATTTTTTGCTACGCTGTCTCCGTTAGCGCTAGTGTCTCGCTCTCAGTCCGTCTCAAGTTGGTATCGTGACTTGCCTCCTGTCGGACTGGAGGATGCAATAGTACCTTGGCCGCGGCATTATTCTCCCCCCTTGCGGTAGCTTACGGTGAAGTCCTAACGCTGCAGCAGCAATTCCCGATGAGCCAGGCGGCCACATGGTTTGTTCAAGCGCCTCAACCACGTGAGCGCAATGTGGTCAGTCTCAATAACAAACGCAACTCCGTCGATGTAATAGTCAAACTTACGGAGAGTGAAAACTATCGCGAAACACTCCTTTTCCGTTACCGAGCACTTCCTCTCCGCCGGCGTCAACTAACGGCTCGCGAACGCAATCGGGCGGAAGGCACCTCCATGCTCCTGAAGCAGAACTGCTCCTTAGCCCAGGTCACTTGCTTCTGCTTGAACACAAACTCCCTGTTCAAATCGGGTAGCTGCAGTTCAGCCATGTTAGCCAGCAACTTTGTGAGGCGACGCAGTGCGACCTCCTGCCCTTTGCCAGAAGCCCAACGCTCCCCATCCTCATGAGCTTCGTCAAAGGCGCCTGCACTGCCGCGCAGTCTGGAATGAATTGGTGATAGAAGTTCACCATCTCTAGAAAGCGCATCAGCTTGCCGATGTCTTTCGGCGACGGACAGCTGACTATCGCTCCGAGCTTACTCTTATTCGGCAAAATGGGACCCTCGTCAAGCGTGAATCCCAACAATGTTATTCGGGTCGCCGCTGTCTGAGCTTTGTTCGAGTTCAGGGTGATTGCGGCAGACCTCAGTCTTTCTAGAACGTCTTTCAAGGGGCGCAAGAGCTCCTCGAATGTTTTCGAGTAAACCACTATGTCGTCTAGATAACCGAGGGCGTGCTGCCACTCTGCATCTACCAAAACTCGGTCCATTAGCCTCTGACAAGTAGCGGGAGCTCCCACCAAGCCAAAAGACATTCTTTTGAATTGGAAAAGTCGCCTGTGGCATGTGAAAACCGACTTCTCTTTGTCCCGCTCGTCCATTTCGACCTGAAAATATCCGCGATTAGCATCGAGCGTCGGAAAGTACTTCACCCCACCCAGGTTGGATACTACCGATGAAATGGATGGACAAGGGTATGCATCCTTCTTTGTAACCTCAATTAGCTTGAGGTAGTCTACACAAAGGCGATACGTATCGCCTTCTTTGGAACTAGAACAGCCGGGAAGCCCCATGAGCTGTTTGACCTTTGTACTACGACTCTGTCGATGAGTTCGTGCAAGGCGGCGTCAAGTGCTTTCCGCTTAGCCAAGCTACTCCGGGGTTTATAATAGAGCGAACTTGGGCATGTAGGTGTAGCACTGTTCTCAGTGCAAGTGTGTTTTCTTCCTGTGTCACCGTCACTATTTGCGCTGTGTGTTTCACTAATCCGGGGATTGCATTTCCAGGGTCGTGCGTCACCCGTGTCGGTATTGTGCTTGACCAGCGTAGTGTGGCCGGGGTGGTGAGTGAACATCGTGCCGAACTCGTACAAAAGCGACGACAGCTGCGCTTTTTCCCCTCCTGACAATCTCTGTCCTTCTACCAAAAGTGGGTGCACTGATCTTCCCTGTACTGCGGCACATTGTTCTGACGGGGTTACTCGCTGTCTCCGCACAATTTCCTCCTCTCCAACTCACGCCTCTCCCTACTATTGGCATGCCTTTGTCAATGTGTCTGCTTTCATGAAAAGCTTTAGCGAGTCTCCATCGCGCTCACGGTAACCCCTGTTTGTAATGTCAATGACAATACCTGACCTGTCGAGGAAGTCTTGACCCAGGATAAGAGGCATTGACAGCCCGGAAAGATGCAAAAAGAATTGTCGCCTCGCTGTCTATCCCAACTGATCACAAGTGAAGCCGCACCGCTTGAGTGTTCTGTACGCGAAGCAATGCAGAAGATGGTGTTGCTTTCTCTCACGCGGATATTGTTCTCGCGGAGATACTGCAACACCTCGTCCGCAAACAAGGAAGCGCTTGCCCTAGTATACAAACGAGCTACAAACTTTTTCGAGCTATCGTTAAGTCGATTAGCACCGCGGGGAGTCTCCGGCGTCACCTTCCTGACAGACTGCAGGTGCTAGTCATTCGAACGCATTATGGAATTACTGATCGCCGCGCGGTGTCTGATGTGGTTCACTTCCCGAACCGCGCGCTCGCTCCTGACCCGGCATGCGGCCTCATTCGTGGGCGATGTGCCCCGGTGCGCCACACTGGTAGCAAGGACCGCGGAAACCACGCCGGCCGGAGCGCACGTCGGCTCGATCTGGTGGGCCTCGCGCCGCGTTGCGCCACTCGTCTAGTCTCGTGTTCGACCGCGTGCTCCTGCCGCGGAATGTCACCTGCAGTGGTAGCATGGGCCGTACAAAGGGCGTAAGCTTGGGGGGGCAAAGCGTGGTCTGACAGTGCCCAACCGCGTGGTACGTGCTCATCAACGAACGACGCTGAAGCGTTACCCCTAAAGGCCTCTGAGGCTACCGCGCCATCTTTCCAAGCGCAGCGAGGCTCGATTGACTGCGCTGCGGGCGGAGGTAGGCGATACGCTCACGCCACGAGGATGTCCCCTTGTATGAGCTTTGCTATGGCGGCGAGCTCTTCTAGGTCTGCGAACTTGCATCCCCTGAAGTCCCTGAAGCCCCTTAAGGCACCCATGGGTGCCGCCCTTTCAGCCACAGCGGCAAGCTTGACGACGGAGCACATGGAAAAACAAGCCATGGACACGTTCGTCAAACCATCAAAAACGTTTTGGAGGTATGTGGATGACGTCTTTAGAGTGATCAGGGAGTAATATCGATAATTGCCTAGCACACCTGAATTCATCGAGCCGGTGATTCTATTCACCGTCAAACGTGAAAAGAACAACGTTTAGAATAACTGCCAGTAGGGCGTGCTGGTATACGTTCATGATGGTGAAGCGCTAATAGGAAACGGAGACTTATGAAGCGCCTCGTCATGTGTTCTTCGTAAGTCTCCGTTTTATTTTAGCGATTCACCATCATGAAAAGAACAAAATTCTTCCTTTTCTGGATGTGCTCGCGAGATGGGAAAGAGGGGAGGGGTGGAAGGACGTTTGAGCTTCTCGGTCAGACAGAGAAGGGGGGAGAGCCGCAACTTCGACAAGGACTTCCCACTGATAGATGAGCTGTCCGAACCGGCCAACAAGTCCAATCTGGAAGCTCGAGGGAGCGGTCCCGATACAGGAGCCGTACCCGGTCCAGACGCCATTACCAGTCCAGGAGCTGTTCCCGGTCCAGGGGCCCGGCCGTTAGTATCCAGGTGCCTCCTGCCACGGAGACCGAGTGGGCTGACCGCGTCAAAGGATCCCAGAAACAGGTAACGGGGGGCATGCCGCCAGAGCAAAACAATGATTATAATTAAGTTGGAAAGGGAGAACGCAGCACTAAAAGAGGCAATGGCGCAACTTAGGGCTGAGGTGGTTGCACTTAGGAATGCTAATAACGCTAATAGTGAGGTTCCACAACCTTCTCAGGTCACTAGAGTGGAAACGCCCGCGGAAGTCCCCATGGAGGCGCCGTGTACTGTTCGTCCAGCCAAAAAGAGGGCTTTGACGAGGCTCGCCCATGACGAGGGGCTAGAAAGTTTTAAGACGAAGATCAGAGATTTGTTCAAGTCGCTTAGCGAAACTGTAACAATCGTTAATGTTAAGTTCGATAGCTTGACTGACAAGTTCAACGCGCTGGACGCTAAGGTCAATGCATTGGACGTTAACTTCTCTGCAGGGGACGCTAAGGTCAACGCGCTCGAAAGCAGGTGCAAATCTTTCGAGCCTAACTATGGCGCGTCCGCCTAAAGAGTTCAGGATTTGGCAGTGGAACTGCTGGGGGTTCCACCGCAACTGGGCGGTCCTTCAGCAGTTCGTTCGTTCTCACTCTGAAAAGCCGCACGTCATTTTGCTTTAGGAGACGCTTTCGGATTCGGTCGTTCTACCGGGTTACAAATCTCACGCTGTTTATGGCGACGGACGAAGAGGCATTTGCACGCTCGTCTCTAAGGGATGCACCTTTGTCACGCATGATCTCTCTATGGATACCAGTAAGGTGGAACACTCGCTGGTCGAAATTATTCCGGGGGGTCAGTTAAAGTGTAATGTTTTTATCCTTCACATTTATAGTTCGCCAAAAAACTCAAGACAAAAGTTCGCGGCGGTCTTGAGTAGGGCTGCCGGCAGGGCCGGTGTCTCCCCAGTTGTAATCGCGGGTGACTTCAACGCTCCTCATCAGGCGTGGGGTTATCTGCGGCCCTCCCGTAAGGGCGACGACTTGTGGCAAGCAGCGGCGAACCTGAACCTCAAGCTGGCCACGGACCCAGCATTCCCGACCAGGATGGGCAACTCTTGCGCGAGGGACACAACGCCAGATCTTACCTTTGTTAAAAATGTTGACTCTGCTGCCTGGAACAACTTGCACGTGTATTTGGGGAGCCACCATAATTATCCAGCTACCCACCTCAGTGTAAAAGGTAAGCCCGTAAGAGATTTTCGTGTCACAGATTGGGATCAGTCTTGCGACTGCGCAAGCGGCGATAGCACCGTGTAGCGAACAAGCGCGAAATATTCACAGGCTCGACGCTTAGAGCTGGCATTGTACACGTGATTTTAAAAAATAAGTGGCGAGGAGGAGATGTAGGAAGGGCAGCGAAGGCGAGGAAGAAACCACTCCCTCGTCTTCGAACGCGGGATATCAAGGGGCCCTTTATAAAAGCGCGTTTTAGTCGCCAAAATTAGAGTGCACTAGAACAGGGGAGTGCTCGGAACGGCCGCAGCACCAATGCGCAAAAAGTGAAGCCCAGACAGGGTCAATCCGCTCGTGGCGCTGCAGTCAGTAGTCTGCAATGTGTCGTCGTTTTAGGAGTTGCGCACAAATTCGCCAAAGGGGTTCAGGGGTAGAATGCCCGCTTCCCACTCAAAAGGCCCGGGTTCGAATCGCAGCTGGAGGTGGTGATTTTTATTCTTAGTGTACGTCACTTGTTACAGCTGCATTGGTTTGCCGTTGTTTCTGAAATCTAGCTTCAGTTGCTACGTATTGCTGCAAAATGTAACGCTAAATGTGAAGTAAAGAAGAACAAATTTGACAGCGAGCGTATTTTGGGCGAGCGCAAATATTGGTTTCCATCCCTTATATTTATTTAGGTCGCTTAATAGCGTAGCGTTTTGGGCGTGTTGGTATGTCATACTGAGGTTTTTTTAGCGCACGAAAAAAGAAGAACCGAGAAAGGCGTGACACACACAGGCGCTAACTTGCAACAATGTTTATTCTGGAAACAGCGAACCACATATATAGGCAACATCGCTTTACAATCATCATGATTACATGTATATTTGCAATTTCACCAATATTTTCGTAGATAGGTTAACTCATTACAGGAGAGGGCAATCGACGGTTTTGAAATACAGTTGTCTGCCACCCGATCAATCATTTCAGCCTCGATTATTTCGCGGGTCAGCTGACCTCTGCTGTTGCTGACGATAGAACACTCATGAAAAATGTGCATGCACACGCTTTGAACGTCGTCACTTGCACTGGCACCTGAATTACTGCAATGCCTGCAGTGGGCATCGAGGAACCCACCCCTTTCAGATGTGAGACATCTTATGGCGAAGCTTAATCCGGTGGTGGTGTGCGGCGTGGCCTCCCTTATTGCGCATGCGCAGACCCTTTAAAAAAAAATAAAAATAAAAAAAAAACACCTCTCCCCCTCTCTCTCCTCTAGGCATCCCTCCCCGCGGCAACCACACCCTCACTGCGCATGCGCCTCCCCTCTTCTCTCCCCCTCCTATGCTCCCCCCTCTCTCTCCTCTGGGCCTCCCTGCCTGGGCTCCCAATGCACATGCGCGTCCCCCCCCTCTCTCACCCCTCCTACGCTCCCCCCCCTCTCTCCTCTAGGCATCCCTGCCCACAGCTTCCACACCCCACTGCGCATGCGCGTCCCCCCCCTCTATCTATCCTCTCCTACGTCCCCCCCTCTCTCGCCTCGTGACGCCGATGCAGGCAGCGTCTGCTAGCGAGTTTCTTGGTTGGAAAAACCGACTGCTCGCGCTGCACAACCGTTCACTGTGCATCCCGTATATATGGCAATGGACCTTGACCTCCAATGTGGTGCCGGTGGGAGATTTCTCCTGTGCGTTGTTGAACAATAAAAATTCGCAGCGTGCGCGTTAACTAAAAGCGCACTGCGGGTCTCTGTGTCCAGTCGGAGTCTTCTGTCTCTCATTGCCCATTAGCAGCGATTGGCATGTTCCAGCAGGAAACACCGGTCCATCACTGCGTGCTTTGCGCCTCCTCAATTTTCTCTCCTGCGCAACGCTGCGATAGCGCCAGCGTCAACGCCACCGCCAGTGTAAGCGTTAGCGCCCGCTGCTTCACATCTACACATGGTTCCCTTTAGCGGGAGATGGTGTAATTTTTCAGTCGGTGTGATAACCCGTGGATGTACGGTATGACTGCGACTTTTCTCGTATCAGCTGGGAGCTGGCTGGCGGGAGTCTTTCTTGAAGAGTTAACCTTGAGAAGGCCCTCCGCTACGCTAACAAGAACATGCGTAGGGTAACCCGCGGACAGAAGACGGCCGATCTGTTCGTTGAAACTTTCGTTCATGCACTCAGGACATGACTTGCGTAGGGTGCTGAGCAAGCAAGTTTTCGCTTGCTTGCTCAGCACCCTACGCAAGTCATGTCCTGAGTCCATGAACGAAAGAACGTGCGCTAAAAAAAAAAAAAAAAAAAAAAAAAAAAAAAAAAAAAAAAAAAAAAAACCTCAGTACTTAGGTCGGCCATGAGTACAGCGTAAATTTTCGTCCTTATTTATTATTTAAGGTATATGTTCGCAAAATCAGTTGTACAAGATTACTACATTTGTATCAAAATATCAACACGTTCATCTGTTTACGTACACCTTGCCATCGCTTTATTAAAGTTACCAAATAGCTTTTTCTGAGAGTCAGGAGGAACACTGAAAGAACAGACAAAACATCGCTGCTTTTGCAGTATTCACACGGTCGCGGTTTACGCTGACCGAAGGTCGTTTACTTCCAGTTTTTCTTCTGAGGCGAGCCAGCGGCCGGTGACCCGATGCAGCGAATCGAGCACACGCAGGCCGAGTCTCGTGTTCGCTAAAATCCCGGCGGCCACACTTTACGTTATTGTTGAATCTCGTGTGGTGGCCTTGCAAATAAATACGCTCGCTGTCAAATTTCTTCTTCTCTACTTCACATTTTGCGTCACTTTTTGCAGCAATACGTAGTAAATGAAGCTAGATTTAAGAAACAAAGGCAGAACAATACAGCCGTAAAAGTGACGCTAAGAATAAAAATTCGCCATGTATTGCTGCGATTCGAACTCGGGCCTTTTCAGTGAGACGTGGGCATTCTACCCCTGAACCACTTTGGCGGAGCCGCGCGCAACTCCTAAAACGACGACACATTGCAGACTACCGACCACAGCGCCTTGAGCGGATGACCCTGTTTGGGCTTCCCTTTTCGAAGCTCGTTCCGGGCACTCCCCTGTTTTGGTACTTTCTGCCAAAACTCAGCAGGCAAATCAACGTATTAGGCGTCAACAATAGCCATATTGCTTTTTTAGCGCGAAACACGACACCACAAGAAAGAAGACGGGACACAGCGCTACTCTCAACTGACATGTCAGTTGAGAGTAGCGCTGTGTCCCGTCTTCTTTCTTGTGGTGTCGTGTTTTGCGCTAAAAAAGCAATATGGATTCTCACCAACTAGCCCGCCAACGCATTCTGTTGTCAACAATAGCCTGTGGAAGCACATTTTAGCCCTGCAACGTCGTAAGTGTAGGCACAATAACTTAAATATTACACAAATGCAAATAATTTCAAAACAAAGACGTGCACAACCTGTATCTACGACAGGAGAGCAATGAAGTGTCATTGTTAAAAACTAGAGGCCTGCGCGGAACTCGCAGCACAGCCACAGCGAAAGCTGGGAGGGCGGCCTTTTTAGAGCCTTTTTTAAACATTCTTGGGGCAACTACAACAACCTTACTTGCATAGTACGCACTACGATATAAATCATCATAATTTTTGTGTAGTGGGGAAGCGTCTACTATGCCATTATTCGTCATTCGCCAAGACGATGCAGAATTTTGCCGGAGGCTTTTGTAATGGGTTGGAGCATTGAACGACCCCTCGTTACGCAATTCGATTTGTGTGACGCCCGGTTCATAGTTTACTGTTCTAAAACGCTTAACAACACACGTTAACGCGATTCCTTACCCGAGATGAAGCTTGCATAGGGTCAGTTTGCACAGCAGTTTCAAGCAGTGGCGTAGCTCAGTGGTAGAGTGCTGGGCTGCCACGCAGAAGACCTGGGTCCGATTCCCATTCGGTCATAGGTGTTTTGTATTTATTTAGTTTTTTTTCTTGTTTCGTGCGATATTGGTTACGGACACCGGCGGCGGCGGCGGCGGCGGCGGACAACTACGGCGCAGAAACGACCCTTGTTGTGATCTCATAACAGCTTTCGCTGCAAAAAGAATACTTGCCTTGAGTGCATTCAGAAGATCGGGGCCCTGTTTCTTTCTTGAACGCGAAAAAATACCAACGTGCACGCTGGTATGCCATGCTCTCTGCTTTTTGCCGCGGTACCTGCTGCCGCCGGAAGCCTCGGTAAACGCGCCCTCTCGCGGTTTATGGGCGCGCGAGGCGCATGACATTTTTTTTTACTGGGGACCACGGCGATTCGGAAGCTGGAGAGAAACCTGCCGAGCCATGGTCCAAGTTCGAATGTCTCACCTTCTTTTGTAATTAATCCTTGCCAACAAGCCTGTACTATTAGGGTGTGCTATTACTCTCTGCCGACCATCTCTTCACCGGTCTATTGGTGATCACACCCCACTTGCATTCTGACATCATCATCCATATGTTCGAACTATTTGCACTAATTTTGCAAGTTTTTCGCAGATTTCGCCTAACACGTTGCAATTATTTCGACACCCTATCGCATTTGCATTTCTTTGTTTGCCGTGTCAGGTTCAGCTCTGTAGTGCTGAAATAAACTCCGCAAAGGTAGAGCGGTCTGAGATTGACAACCTGAGAGTGACGGTTGCGTACTTGCCTGGACGACGTCGAAGTAGCTGAGCTTCATCTTTTCCAGTCCCTCCCGGACGCTTTTCAGTGTCCGGCTGCCGCTGAAGTCAAACATACGCTCGCAGTCTGGCTCGTAGCGACCTACCTTTGTGGCCACGTAGAATGCATCTCGGGTAATTCCTTCTAGGGCCTGCACGAACGAAAGTGCCAAGAAAATTCACCACACAGCGCACGCACATTGAGAGAGTAAGACATTTTTTCTTGCCTCACAATACTTATGCAATACACTACTCTGCAAAAGCTTTCAGATTACGCTTTCACGAGAAATGTAATTTGCGAGAAGCGCTGCCGTTCACGCTAGAAACGGGCTCCATAAACGCTGGTATTACACCCCTCGCTATTAAAATGTCGCAGTGGGAGTGTTCGAAAAGGCCGGCACTCACATCTTGGGGTGTAGACGTAAGCATAAAATGGCTACCAGCAAGCCCGATTGGTTGGTGACGAGATTTTAAGATGTGCACTGTGCAAGTTATTAGGGCACGCAACACTGGATTTGTGACGTCGGCCTCATTGAAATCAACAATGCAGAAGCGTATGCGGCAACAAAGCCACAATGACCGAAAAGCTTACCGAGCGGCAATGAACCTAGTCCGAACTTTTAGGTGCGAAGCAGCTATTTGACTCACGTGTGTAACGCCGTACGTTACGTAAGTCCGTACGAATGCGCCGCAACGCGTTCCCCTCGCCGTAGGTGTTGGAGCGTTGCCAAGTTGGTCACGCCCCCCTCCCACGCTTCCCTCGCAGCTGCGCGCTGACGTCACTCTCTCCCTCACCCGCAGCATGCTCGCGGCAGCGCCCGCAGCTGCCAGCTGCTCCGCCCGCTCGCAACGCCTCTGAACGTGTCACTTCTCTCTCGCGTCACCCTCTCCACCGCCCGCAACGCTCGACCGCACGTCGAGTGGAAACACTCTTTCGGCTCGTTTATCTGCGATGACGCCCGTTTCAACCGGGTCAACGCCGTGCGCACCGCTGCTGCTTCGCATCCCACCAGGGTTCCCTTCGGGGAGATGGTCCAAGTTTTTTAAATGCGAATGCATTTCATAGTCGGGCTATGTCAGGCATCCCGCGTTGGCGTTGTGCGGCGTTGGCGTTGTGCGGCGTTATTACACTCTATAAACCTATTTTTATGCTTCGTTTTGCATTCCTGCTTCGACGATGAGGCAGGTCTGGTTAGTCGGCACACTCTGCAATTTTGTGGGAGCAGAGAACACTACTTTTACGCGTGACCTCCCTTACTGCGCATGCGCAAACCCTTTCAAAAAAAAATAAAAATAAAAAACCTCCTCTTTCCCTCTCTCTCCTCTAGGCATCCCTCCCCGCGGCAACCACACCCTCACTGCGCATGCGCCTCCCCTCCTCTCTCCCCTGCTACGCTCCCCCCTCTCTCCTCTAGGCATCCCTGCCCGCGCCGTCCACACTCCCACTGCGCATGCGCGTCCCCCCCTCTCTCTCCTACGCTCCCCCCCCTCTCTCCTCTACGCATCCCTGCCCACGGCGTTCACACTCCCACTGCGCATGCGTGTCACGCCCTCTCTCTCCTCTCCTACGCTCCCCCCCCTCTCCCTCTCTCGCCTCGCGACGCCGACACAGGCAGCGTCTGCTAGCGAGTTTCTTGGTTGAAAAAACCGACTGCTCGCGCTGCACAACCGTTCACTGGCCACCCCGTATATATGGCAATGAATCTTGACCTCCAAGGTGGTGCCGGTGGGAGATTTCTCCTGTGCGTTGTTGAACAATAAAAATTCGCAGCGTGCGCGTTAACTAAAAGCGGACTGCCGCGGAGCTCGGCGGAGCTATATATGAAAAAAAATTAAAAAAATTAAATAAAAAAAATTTAAAAAAAACAAGAAAAAGCAAAAAAAAAGGCTCTGCGCCTTGCTCCCGACCGGGCTGCAGAAATCAGGCGCCTTTTCCTTCTTCGAACCACAACCACCATACATAAATGGAGTGAAGCGCGCGCGAAATGCATTCGCATTTCCTCACGATTCCCTTCGGGGAGGTGGGCGCATTTTTTTTATTAACAGCGAAGGTGCCCGTCAAATCATGAGAACAGCTGTTGTCGTTGCCATAGCAACCGCCAAAGCTGAGCACCCCCTGGCCTAGCCGACTTGAGGCACGCCAAGCGCCGAAGCCACGCCACGAAGCCACACCATGCCGACGAAGGAGCCGCTGCGCCTGACTACCGCGACAGCTGGGGTGACGTCACACCGAGCCCCGCATGCGCCGCGCTGCAGCTGGGTAGAGGACGCGCCAAGCTTAAAATTGGTGTCGCCTAGCAACCGTTTACGTCATAAAATACTTCATAAACGGAGTGACTGCGCATGTGCGTGTCCTCGGAATCGATATAAAGCAGTCGTGCCGGGTCGTGCCTGAGGTAGTTCTGTCCATGGGCCGCCCGAGGAAGGTCGGTGCACCCGATGAAGAGGCCGCTTCTCGCGAGCCTCGACGTGTCGCCGGGAGAGAACGTCGACGACGAACCGATCCAGTCTTCGTGGCCAATGAAGCAGCGACAAAACGGCGACGTCCGGACTATGCTCGGCGCGAGTGTGAGCGGGAAGCGGCGAGGAAACGAGCCATGTGCAGGCAAGCCGGTGTCGGTATAGAGCCAAGTACGAGCGGCGATAAGTCCGTGCGAGCATCTATGGAGCTTAGAGTAACAAAGAGTTGAGCTAGTTGGTAAGTATTCATTCTAAAAGAAACGGCATGCAAGCAGGCACACCACAAAGGGAATTTTTTTTTACTGTTTTACCGTAAAACAACTTATTTGTCCTTCGATGACCTGTCCTAATTGATAGTCACTGCAGTACCCTAGCGTTAGATCCAAAATATTGTTTTAAGTCGAACCTCAAACCAATAGACGTTTTAAGTCTGCCGCGTACTATATCACTGGGCTAGTCCCTGAAATAGAGCGCTCCCACATTTCAGACTGCGTTGCTAGTATCAAAGGATCTAATATGCATCTTAAATGTCCTCATCCTATCTGGTCTTAAGTTGATTACTGTACGGAGAAGAAAATCAGATCTGTAGCTTCGGATAAAGAAGGGTATCTACCCGGTCGCGGCGGCCACATGTCGATGGAGGCGGAATGCCAGAGGCCCATGTACTGTGCGATGCCAGTGCACGTTAAAGAACACCAGAAGGTCAAAATTTCCGGAGCCCTCCACTACGGCGTCTCTCATAATCATATCGTAGTTTTGGTACGTAAAGCCGCAGATGCTATTACAAAAGAAGGGTATCTCGTAATTATGCCGGACAGTGTGTTCTCGAAGGAGCGTTAACAGCCATAAAAAAACAGTTTCTCCACAAGGCGAAGCAATGAATTCGATAACAAATTGAAAAATCAAGCGACCAATGGCAAGCATATCGAAACGTGCAGTGCGCTTCTCACGCACACATGACGCACGAAAACAACACGCACAGGACGAGAGCGAACTAACAACGTTCACAGCTCCACACTTAACGCGCTGCTGAAACAAAAAATTACACCATCTCCCGCTAAAGGGTACCATGTGTAGATGTGAAGCAGCGGGCGCTAACGCTTACACTGGCGGTGGCGTCGACGCTGGCGCTATCGCAGCGTTGCGCAGGAGAGAAAACTGAGGAGGCGCAAAGCACGCAGTGATGGAGCGGTGTTTCCTACTGGAACATGCCAATCGCTGCTAATGGGCAATGAGAGACAGAAGACTCCGACTGGACACAGAGACCCGCAGTGCGCTTTTAGTTAACGCGCACGCTGCGAATTTTTATTGTTCAACTACGCACAGGAGAAATCTCCCACCAGCACCACCTTGGAGGTCAAGATCCATTGCCATATATACGGGATGCACAGTGAACGGTTGTGGAGCGCGAGCAGTCGGTTTTTCCAACCAAGAAACTCGCTAGCAGACGCTGCCTGCGTCGGCGTCACGAGGCGAGAGAGGGGGGGAGCGTAGGAGAGGAGAGAGAGAGGGGGGGACGCGCATGCGCAGTGGGGTGTGGAAGCTGTGGGCAGGGATGCCTAGAGGAGAGAGGGGGGGAGCGTAGGAGGGGTGAGAGAGGGGGGGGACGCGCATGCGCAGTGGGAGCCCAGGCAGGGATGCCCAGAGGAGAGAGGGGGGAGCATAGGAGGGGAGAGAGGAGGGGAGGCGCATGCACAGTGAGGGTGTGGTTGCCGCATGGAGGAATGCCTAGAGGAGAGAGAGGGGGGAGAGGAGGTTTTTTTTATTTTTATTTTTTTTAAAGGGTCTGCGCATGCGCAGTAAGGGAGGCCACGCCGCACACCACCACCGGATTAAGCTTCGCCATAAGATGCTTCACATCTAAAAAGGACGCACGAAACGTACTCACAGGTACAGACGAGCGCGAACTAAGAAGTGTTACAGATACTTCTCTGTGTTTGAAAAGCGTGTGATTTAGCCTTCTCGGCATTTAAGCTATTGCCTGAAGATTATGTCATAAGAAAAGGTCGACAGCACGTTGCCTAACTACCGATAGCTTAAAGTATACCGTCCTAAAATTCTTTTATTGCGATAGCAATTATATGGACACTGTCGGCTGGTTTTCGCCGTCACCGTCATGCCCCGTATATGTATATGTATCTATATACTTATAAAAGTCACAAAGAAAAATAATTCAGAAAAATGTTTCCGACGCGCGGCAGTGAACGAGGGCCCTCTCGCTCCGCAGCGCGCGGCGCTAACCGCTGAGCCACGAAAGCGCACGTCCTTCAACGTTCAAACGGCGAGCTATTAATATACAGAGTGTTTTCAGCATTACCAGCGAGATGGCGCAAAGGGCGTGCTCGGCGGGGCTTCATCTCGGCGCCCCGCTCATCGCGACGCTCGCGCTCAGGCGTTTATCTCCCACGCGTACTTTGCACCGTGGGGGGTAGACACCCGTGCGTGCTCGCGGGACTGCAGCGAGCGAAGTGACCTTCGTGCACTCGATAACTACAACGCAATCGTTCTAGCGAAAGCCCAAGACGTACTATTCTTCCCCACCGCGAGATAAAGGCGCGCGCGCACGGGCGTCTACCCCCCACGGTGCAAAGTACGCGTGGGAGATGAGCGCGCGCGTCGCGACGAGCGGGGCGCCGAGCTAAAGCCTCGCCGAGCGCGCCCTTTGCGCCATCTCGCTGGTAATGCTGAAAACACGCTCTATATAAATAGCTTGCAGTTTGAACGTTGAAGGTCGTGCGCTTTCGTGGCTCAGCGGTTAGGGCCACGCGCTGGGGAGCTAGAGGGCCCTCGTTCGCTGCCACGTGCCGGAAACATTTTTCTGAGTTATTTTTCTTTATGGCTTTTATAAATATATAGATACATATACATATACGGGACATGACGGCGACGGCGAAAACCAGCCGAGAGTCTCCATATAATTGCTATCGCAATAAAAGAGTTTTAGGACGGTATACCTGGAGCTATCGGTAGTTAGGCAACGTGCTGTCGACCTTTTTTTAAGACATGATCTTCAGGCGATAGCTTAAATGTCCAGAAGGCTAAATCGCATATCGTTTTATATTTGCGAGAACACATAGCAACGAGACTCCCTTTCAATCAATCAATGAATTAATCAATGAATCAATCAATCAATCAAGTTTTATTCTTTTCCTTCTGAGAAAGGCACCTAGCCATTCGCGGTATCTAGTTACTTTCAGCACTGCTTAGCCACTTTTAGTTTTTCTGACCCTTTTCGTATAAGTAATTCTCATGCGCTAGTTCAGTATTTCTCAGAGGAGAACCCGGCAGTTGTGAAGCTTTTAGTACCATATTGAAGATCTTTATTATTCTTTTCCGCGTGAGGGGTTGTTAAAATGTGTTGAGGACTGTATTAACAAAAAAGTGCAGGAAACGGTTTTCACAGACAAATGTGGTGTTTCTACGGAGGCTTTATTGAAATTCTTTCTACGTATTTAGAGCCGACGCTGGTAGGTTGGAAGATAGGCATTTAAGCGCAGAAATCCGGGATTTGTATTGGTTATAAAGTTTCTCCTTTTCTTAGTGAGTTATACCATAACAAGGTTGACAAATCTTTAGAAGGCGAAAAATTTGAATTAAATGGAGGAGGGCTGAACTTTAGTAAAGAATCGCCTCAGAATGGTGGAATACAATTTCTAGACACTTTCTTAACATTTCAGAAGAACCACGTATTCTGACATTATTCTCCAAGGTCTTCAAAACAGTTTTTCGTCGAAGCATCCTAAGGTTGTAAAAAACGGTAAAGCCATGTCATGCCCTAAGCGTTCCTTCACCGAGTCGAGTGAGGACAAAATGAGTGCCAGTGTTCACGCACAGGTTAGGCGTCCTTTAGATGTAGATTATCCTCGCATGGCAGTGGCCACTATAGCTGAACGTTTAAAGTCGGTTTTTTCAAGTCCGAGCACGGTTGCAGAAAGAGAGGAAAAAATGTGTCCAAGGTATACCGTACATTCATTGCGTATCTCACAGGTTAAAGAAAGTAGGAAGTAGATAGGGTGTTAATGTTGCTTTCACGGTTGCTAATAAGCTAGGTCGGATTTGCGCCTCTGTGCAGCGAAAGAATGAGCGAGTAATAGACAAAAAGCGGACCGAGATTTGTTTCGTAAAAAAACGCCAACAAATTCACTAATTGCCGTAAAGGTGTGGTATATAAGATTACCTTAGCATCTGCTGCTCCCGCGTAGGACAGACTGGCCGCTGTGTTAAGGGGGCCTTGCAACACTATTGAGCATGGTCAGAAAACGCTGCCAGTCGAGGCTTCCGAGAACACGCGAGCTAAATATTATAGCGCAGCACGCGACCTGGAATTCACAATAAATTCTCGAAGTGAGCTAAAAACTGCTTTCTCTTCTCTCGACAAATGACGCTACAAGCTCGAAAATCACTCGTCACAGCCATTGTATCAGCCATTGGCTGATTTGAGCATGGCGCGCTCGGTCGTTACTGGGGCCGCCGCGGGAGGCCGCGACTTGTGCGCGCTTGCGCGCGCGATCACACTGAAAAGGTGCGTATTCGGAAAAAAAAAGAGAAGTGCTCAAGGTCACGAGTATTTTCTTCGCCCGTGCCATCCCTCCCTGCTTAGCTTGCAGCGCTTTCGCCGGGACGAGAGAAGAGAGAATGCAATTGCATCGTGCAACTAATCTTTCTAACTCCGCTCTTACTGGACGGATTCTAAAAATATTTGCGGTGTTGAATTCGTGAGGCAATAAGTTCTTTTATTGAATTCATTCCATGGCTACTTGTAAAAGTGTTGCAGGGCCCTTTTAGCCAAAGATTATTAGAACAGGACAGATCGCTAACCGCAGGCTCACTTTCTAATCTTTCTTTACATTGCCGAGGGTGTAAGTGCACGCCGAAATTCAATGAATGCGCAGTTTTGTACTGCCTCAAGATTGAAGAAACGCTTCTAATGATTGAGGCCTGGCATATCGATAATGGTGGTAGCGGATGCGTGACCCCACCATCAATTAACTTGCATAAAGGAGAAATCAAATGCTTTAACAGTTATCTTTCCCGTATAGCCTCACGCATTCCGGATTGATAGGTTCGCCTATTGCATGAGCATGCGCAGATAAGCCTTTGTGCCTTCTTTCTTGCGAGCCTTTTGAGTCGCTAGTCGACGTTTGTGGTGTCTTGACTTCCGTCTCGTGTCTGTGATTGCACGCCCTGTCTTTTAGATCCGTGTAAGGTGTGTGATAGGTTTTCGTTTAAGGCAAATTTATCTTTTATCAGCTCTGTGTGTTGCAACGCAAAGCGCGCCAATCCTATCAAGTTCTACGAGAAATTGTCCCGGAAAAGAACAACCGCGGTGAACTGAAGTTGTGCTCGACGTGCCGGGACACGGTTGTGCGTGGTGCCGTTCCTCAGTTTGTGTTACCAGGGTCTTTACGTATATCCGGTCAGCGTGCATCACTTCCGCGACTCAACGAGGTCGAAGAGCGAATGGTGTCGCCGAGTGTACTGTTCATGAACATTCGGCGTCTCACTCACGGCTACGGGCAGTACGCGATGCGGGGACAAGTGATTAACGTGCCCATTGAATAAGGTTCTTAGGTGGGGCCTCATGATCACTGTGTGATCAAACACGACAACACAAACCAGGTATAGAAATTGAAAGAGGAAGCAAGAGAGAAATCAAGGGCAAAAATAAATACAAATAGAAATAAATAAAAATATATAGAAAAAAACGCAGGAAAAGCTTGAGAAAAGAACAGGAAAGAAAGAGAAAACCGAAGAGAAACAAAGAAGGCAGCCTAGCGCCGCACTTCCTTCAGGCTTGGCACTGCTAGGGCAAAGCCACCTGAATTGTTTGCTATTTGTATCAAGTATGGCCTGAGATAGAGCAAGATATAACGAGCTTTCGATTAATTGAACCTCCTGCAAAATACGTTTGTCATCATTTAACTTCATTTTGTAGCGTACTGTCGTATATGGTCACTTTTCTGAAGGCCTTACCCCTTTCGACGAGTCGTTCGACGTGCCGCTTCCTGCAAGCCATATGAAAAGTACAATTTTCTTTGCTCAAAATAGACATAACCAAAACTGAACTTGCTCGATATTTCTCGCCTGAGATTTCATTCTATTTATGCCAAAACAGAGCACCAATGACTGCAAGATCAATAGATGTTTAATTACAAGTTAATTAAGATTATTTACCATAACACACATAACTTAACATATTATGACATTTTTTGTTCCAATAACCTATTGAGTGCCTTGAAGTAACTTTGTATTGATTTGACACATTTACAGACAGTTCTTTATAGGTGGCGTCTGAAAGGGTTAAAAAAACCCAATCATTGCGCAATTCACGTCTTTTGACGCCTGGTGCGATTCTACGCTGCTGCCACGCAACATTACCTGTGTTAATGACAGTCCTCATGCTCCATAACATTCACATAATGTTTTGCTTTTTTCGAAGGGGCTTCAAGCAACGATGTAACTCTGTAGTGCAGCATCTGCTTGGACACGCAGAAAGCCTGGGTTTGATTTTCACTTGAACCGAAAATTTTTATTGTTTGCATCTTTCTCAATTTTCCACTCACGAACAACGATGATCTTTCGCTCACAAACAAACGACGTCACTGACGCCAACACCGACGCCGACGCCGGAATTTTTGCGAAACGAGTTGTTTAAGGCTATCGCGTTAAAACAACTTTGCAGCGCATCGCCTGCTTACCACGCGACTGCTGAAGAAGTCAACAAACTGCTATTTCGATACTGGAAGCAGCCTCCGGTGTTCGTCGACGTCACTGCCTGACAGCGGTCGGTACAAGTGGTTTTGCATACGGAGATGCTTGCTGCCTATTTGCCATTTTGCGAACAAGATGCGCAATGAATACTGCTCATTATCCAATTCGGCAAACTAACGGCGATCGCGACCAAGCTTCTCTTCGTTTCTTGTTGCATTCACAGCGAAATGCGCACACGACTCCGCATCCACGTGATGTACCATTAGCCCCATCGAAAGATATGAAAAACAAGTGAGCGTTCCCAGTGTGTGTATCCTTCAAGATGTACAAGCACCCGTTGCTCTGTGAGGCTTGCCCTATTCTTCAAAATTGTGGGCTCGACCGAGTCTGTCCATCCAATACCCCACACTTGATAAGTCTGTGACTCCGAAAATGTGAGGGTCACTCTCGGAGACAGTGTCAAGTCCTCGCGAATACTATCTAAGCTTGGGAACACAAGCTTAGAGCGAATAGTTTGGCACTCAAAGACCACATAGTTCAGGTAGGCGGTTTGAAACATTCGAGGCGCCCCTTTGCCAGTCGGCACTATGTTAATTTTTCCTTGACCAGCGCAACCGCCTTGTGGATGCGCTGGTCGCGTGGCAGAATCACCGTTTGCAGAACAGATTCCCGCGGAGCTATCCGTCGTGGGGATGAACCGTAAGTGACGTTTGCAATACAGTACTGCACAGAAGGTTGTGGTCCATAGACAACATTTTCTTAATTTCTGACTGGTTACCAGGATGGCATATTTTTAAGAGGAAGGCACAGCGCGACTGAGACAATGGACGAAGAATCTTTTTGTTCTCGCATCCATACCCGATGTTGTTGATTAAGTGCCCTGATAACGGCTCCGGCGTTTGGCTCAAGGTCACTGGAAAATACCAATAAATTGGGCACTCAGTACAGTTTCTTCATATGCTTTTCACCGACGCTTTCCCGGCTGTTAGGCTCAACAGCCAAGTTCCGCGTCCAGAAGGATTTTCTCATCCTTTCCCTTCGTCTGTCCTCTTTCTTTTTTCTCACCAAAATCACTTTTTTCTCGGCAACTCATGCGTTCGGGCATCTTACTTTACGCCCACTCTGAGACACATTCTAGGAATCAAAGTACGCATATGTGGCGCTTGCTGATTCGAAATTACGGAAGGGAATTTTGTAATGCTAATAAGCCCTGTATTTCGATTCCATAGCGGTAAAAAGCTCGTTTCTCAGAAATTCCGGTGTCGGCGTCGGTGCCGGCGTAGCTTGTTGCGAGCGAAGAGACAAGGCCTGCCTGTCAGGAAATTTTCAAAAAAATGCAAATAAATAAATAAATAATAAAAAACTTCGGTTCGAGTTACAATCGAACCCTGGTCCTCGTCGGGGTAAGAAGCTGCTCTACGACATAGCCACGCCATTTTTTTTTGCTTTATTTACACAGCCACGCCTTTGCTCAGAATTAATTCTTCAAAGAAATAAAACCTATACGAATGTCATGTAATGCCAGGAGTCCTCTTCAAGGATGTAATGATGCGTTTCAGAAGCGTAGAATCGTACTATAGGCGTCAATACTTTTGTAATGGAATTCTCAAAAATGTTTGTCGGGAACAAGCACGTTGCGCTGACGAGAGCAGCGTTCTCAAGAAAGTGGCGAGGCAGTTTTTAGGGGCGAAGCTCCTAAGGGTGTGGGTGTGTCCCTCCTCTATAGTTGTTGTAGTAGTAGTAGTAGTAGTAGTAGTAGTAGTAGTAGTAGTAGTAGTAGTAGGTAGGTAGGTAGGTAGGTAGGTAGGTAGGTAGGTAGGTAGGTAGATAGCCACGTTTAGTGGAATGTACCCACTCCACGTGATAAAGATGACGATGACGCAGTATAGTGGAATGTACCCACTATACGTGATAACGATGACCATGACGCTGATGACCATGAAGTATAAGCGCGTTCCAGACCACACATTCTCTTTCTGCCATGGATGAAAACGATCCAGCTTCGCCCACTCATCATCATTCACTTCATGGATATGGCATGATTTCTTTTGTTTTCATACTATATAGTGCAAACCCACGAACATAATACACACAACAGAGGACATTAATACGGACGCAACACCTAAAAACCCACGAAAGCTTAGAGAAGACGCAGAAACATTATGAAAAAACACGGACCAGGAAATACACCACAACACCTTGTCGGGGTCTTTTTTAGCGCGTTGTTATTTCACAATGAATTACCACCAGCTAGCTCAAGCATCTCTTCACACAAACAAGTTTAGTATTGTCGTGCCAGTCTCATCGGTGAGTGCTGGTAGCTGATGCGGGGCGCGTTCACGTGCCGGCGCAGCAACGTAGCCCTCACAGCAGTTCAGCGGGCAGCGCTCGAGTGGGTGCCGCGACGGATTTGGCAGGTGACGACGATTGTGGGCGCCCAAGTCACGCAGAGTCTCCTGCTGCGATTCGAGGAAAAGGAACCACAGCAAGACTCGGGGCTGTACCTGACCTTGTTGCTGGTCTTCTCCTCGAGCGGCTTTCGACCGGACGGGCAAAACTCGGGCCTACTTTCAACGGTGTTGCTGGCGGTGGCGGTAGGCTCCCGCCGACTCTATAGTCCAAGTCTGAGGCCTACAGGGTAATCTTGCGCTAGTGTCTATGTGGGCTTCTTGAGTGGCGCTTCAACCACCATGGGAATGATGGGAAACACAGGCGTTGGATCTGCTTCGGATGGATTACATTCTTGAGATTATTGGCGGCGCTTGTTTGCCCAGTGTAAAACGAAGTATTATCAAGTTATTTGCAATTAAAGCTTGCTTTATTCTTCCATATTCAAAACTTATTGCAGAATGTTTGCGTCACCATGAGATAGAAATGAAACCGGGACAACTTTAATAACTAAGCTAATACGCATTAATCTGCAATTGTATTGCAGATTTTGGCACTACCAAATAATGAATCAATTTTTTTTACAACAATTAAAGAAGCTTGAGTGTTTTTCTCTTGAAAGTACGCACTATGTATTTATACAAATAATAGTGTATCCAGTGGGAAACAATAAACTTATTTTCTGCTGCGACGCCAGGAGCGTCTCCCTGTACGAAGAACGACTGTGAGGTACGTACAACGCCTCTCTCGCTCCGCTGTTGAGCCAACTCAGCGTAGAGTAGAGTAGATCCTGGTATCCGTGGCTCACAACTCACGCTGGGGGGATTCAGCGGAGCATGGTGGCGCCCACTTCGTTTCGTCTTCGTTTTGCAGCCAGGTTGACCGCATCTTGGCAAGACGCGATTACATCTATATATCTGAAGAAGTTAAATCCCTTCATAGATATTGGGACGATACTTTACTCCGAACCGGTGAGTGAACGACACTTTACTAAAACTGTCAAGTTCAACCTGTAAAGCCGCAACGTCGCCGGCAAGCAAAGGACCTAGCACACTCCAGCCACTTTCAACAACGAAGACACCACTGCAGTGTTTTGTGCAGCACTCCAACACGCATCCAAGCCAGACAACACGGTAGGTATTGCGGCAGGATACAGCGGCTGCGCGCGGATTGAAACAGATTCTGTAGAACAAGACTAGTAGAGATTTCGCTAGCTAACTTAATCCAATCCGAGACCTGTACTTCACATCATTCTCATGGTGGTTGAATGATCGCAGCGCCATATTCCTCTCTAGGTTATTATATATGAAACTCTATGCCTGAGGCCAAGCGAAGAAGGCCACTCGGACCCTTCACCTTCGTCAGGCACTTGGGACTGCACCCCACTGTGATGCTGGCGATCAGCCTCCCCGTACCTCCCGCTCAGTCGAACACCACCGCTGCCACTCGGTGACCTCTCGCGCCCCTCGATTGCCTCGTGTCGCAGCCCCATCTCCGTCTTCGCGCAAGTCTTGCCGCCGTGCTTCAACCCATGTCGGCTCGTCACACAACACACATCTCCCATCACAACTTGTGAGTTGCACAACGAGTGATGCGTTGAATGGCAAGGCCCACCCGATACAAAACGCTCAGACATATTTAATCAGCAGCAGCAGCAAAAACATCAACGAAGTGATGACCTCGTCTACGAGGGCACGCGTCCTTCGTAATCGGTAAAAAGATAGTGCACTGTCATCTAAGGGAGACCTAACATATCAAGTTTCAGGAAATTCGTTGCGCCGGTGTCGCCAAAAAACGAAAAATACACTTTGAATTTCGTGACGTCACGTTGGTATATTTTCGGCGCAGAAGTTGAAAGACCTGAATTTTATTTTCCATTAAAAGCATATGATCCTGAAATTAACGTCATTGGAGTTCTGAGACTGATCAATCTAAACCGACTCATTGTTTCACTTTAGTGTCCCTTTAAGGACGCGTATTCGCAGAAGGAAGAATTATGGCGTGGTGGGCACTTCGTAATGCAGTAAGCATTCTAGGATCGCTTTAAACAGCCATTGTTACTCGAACAGACGCTCGTTTCTCTGCGGCATAGTTGAGGTGTCCACCGAGATGCTACCCGCCACGGTGGTCAAGTGGTTAAGGCGCTCGACTGCAGGTCGCGGGATCGAATTCCGTGCGCGGCGGCCGCATTTTCGATGGAGGCGAAAACGCTTGACGCCCGTGTACTGAGGTTTAGGTGCACGTTAAAGAGCCCCAGGTGGTCGAAATTTCCGTAGCCCTCCACTGCGCCGCCTTTCATAATCCCTTATGAAAATGACTCTGATTTTCCATTGCCGGATTATGATCGAATTATTGACTTCATTGAATCTCAATGGTTCCGCAATACTCATTGACTTGCTTCAATACTTCGTCAACAACATTTCTGTTGAGCAGTTCGCAATAAAAGTTTCATTGACTCATTTTCAATAGAAATACCATTGAGGGAATATTTCCTCAACAATATTTCTGTTGAGCACTTTGCAATAAAAATTTCATTGACTCATTTCTCTCAAAATACCATTGAAGGAACTATTTCCTCAGCAATATTTATGTTGAGTAGTTTGCAATAAAAATGTCATTGACGCAGTTATGTCGAAATACCATCCAGGAATTATTGACTGCCGATGCAACTATCGTGCGACTTAATGTAGTTCCCGCGCCATTAACCTCTGCTAAGCCTCATTTATTTCACTCAGTGCCATCTCACGAAATTTCGATACTGTAGGTCCGTCCAGGATACACACACGCACACGCACGCACGCACAAACACACACACGCACACACACACACATGCACACGCAGGCACGCACGCACGCATGCATGCACTCGCGCATTGGTTGAACAATTCGGCAGTGCTCCAGCATTGGTGAAAGTTCTGGTACTGACGAAGGCCGTGCCGCGGCCAAAATGTTCACAAACTGGTATAATACACGCAATTTTCGTAAGGGCGCCCTTTCATTCCTCCAACCATATGTGCACCAGACCTACAGAACTTCTTCCCACAATTACCTTTGATACTCCACGTTTCTTTTGCAAACATTCTTCGTGGTTCTCTCTTCTCGACAGACCCTTTCTTGTGAAACCTGTGCCTCGCGCAACGACTGATAAATGAAGATAGGTTGGGCGTGCAGGCGAGGTTTGAACATTCTCAAATTCTATATGGTGTGCGTCAGGGGCGTAAGTATTTTTTTTTCTTTTTTTTTTTTGGGGGGGGGGGGGGGCATTGGGGGGTACATGGGTTCAACTGCCCTTGTTCATGCGTGTGTTTATATACGGATACAACGGTGAAAAATTCTGGGGAGTGTTGCTCAGCCCCTCCCCCTTTGGTCACGTACGCCGATGGTGTGCGTGTCGTTCTCTTTCATCGTTATTTACCACTCCGAGAACAGTTTTTGTGTATGCGCGGGTTCTTTGACTCTGACTTCTCTGGGAGCAAAGATGCTACAAAAACACGTCGGAAACTTGTAAATATTGTCTTGTATTTATAGGTGGGATATTTAACGAACAGAGTAACTCGCAAAAGATAATAAAATCCAAGCACTGTGTGCCCGTTCTGCCTTTGTTTCTTCAATGCCAAGGGCAACGTATTTGTGGAAAACTGCAAAGCGCAACTTCGAAGCGGAACAACAATCACACTGAACACAGGACAACAGCTTTTTTTTTCAAGACATAAGTAAAAAAATTCAGTATTTTTATTGCGGTTACTATTCAGTATATTTGCTTTCTATTCAAATGTAAACAAACTTGCCCAGAAATGACGTTTGTTAAACCATATTTTTTCGATTAGCTGTTGCTCTTCTATAAAGGTTTTCTCCTGATTTTATTACGACGACATGCAATGTACTTTTAAATAATATTTCAGCGGGCGATTTCAAATTCATTGTATGTATACGAACTTCCTTACATGTGCCACTTGAAATATATCAATTAAGGCTAACAAAGTACATCAATAAGAAAGAAGTTGCAGCTGAATCATCATCAATGCGTCACGCTTAGGGCGACTGAGGGCGAGGAATTGATGGTGAAATTGATTCGTTGCTCAACACGAAGAGGTATTAACTAGTATTGCGAACACCTGTTGTCAAAAGATGCGGGTTTTCTACGTGCCTTCGTTTTACACACGCATGGACGCACACCTTTAGCCAGCCGTAAGGACAACAGTTGCTAGTGCTAGCAGTAATTAAAACGCACCCCTCGTGTACAGATGCTGTACATGTTTAAACAACAAAAGCGCAGTAGTAGTATTAAGAACCGAGCTGACGCGGTTGCTGACACCGGATCGTACAAAAGGAGCGCGTGCGAAAAAGTAGTGGGGAACAAGGCATGGCCTCCGAGATTGCACGTTGGCGCGATCTAAGAGGCCATGAATAGACTGTAGCATGGTCGACAGCTGGGTCGTTGGTATGGTTCCATATTATTTAAAGCAGCCCAAAGGTCAGGACGAAGTGGACACAACGAACGCTTACTCGCAACTAGAAGGTTTATTAGAAGAAGCATAAAAAGAAAACAAAATGAAGTGACCCAAACGAACTGCGCCATCGCCGCCATGTGCGAATCTTGCCAACATGCGCGAAGGCAAGAAGAAAGGACAAAACCAAAAAAAAAAAAAGAACGATCGGTAAACAGTTTTAACGTCTGAACACCAGATAGGCAGCAACAAGGTATAACAAAAAACAAAACACAAAAGCCAAAGAGCATCTGTCATGCCTTCTGTCTACCCCGCCTCCAAAAAATTGATTTCGGTTTGCGATAACGCCACCGTGGGAGAGCTGTACTCTAGCCATAACAGAAACGTGTAGCCGACGGACGGAAGAGAGCGCTGCCAGGCTGAGCCAGGCCATTGGCCAGGCTAACGCAGTTCAAATCGCCCGCCGAGCGAGAGCCAATCAGTTCAAACCGGAGAGCGCGCAAACGCAGTCGGCGCGGTGACGTTCAGGCTTGCCCGGACTCGAAGAAAAGAACGCTCTCGCTGCGAACAGAGCGTTTGCTTCGCGTACGTACTTTTAAGATGGGCAAAGCGGGTCACTGCAGTGAGTGGTTTCGAACGACTCCGTTCACTTAAGTGAACTGGCTCAGTTGAACGGATCACCGGTTCACTTAAATCCATGGGAGAAGATCGCTCGGCGTTTGAACTGAGAGCGCTTGATGGCGTCGTTTCGAAGGGGGAGAGGAGGCGCGCACGCGTTGTCTTTTTATGCTTCTTTTTTCGTTGTATGCGCTCAGTTGCGACAAACCGGCGCCTGGATTTCACGCCGCCGTTTGAGATCAGCGACGTGCGCTTACTTTGAGCGCTCGTTTGCGACCTATAGCTCAATCACATTTAGCCTGTTATTAAAAAAATGCTAGGAATCCTGTATAAAAGCTCGTGTTCTTGGGCTAAAATATTGCCTTAGGACACATACACTGTAAACCACTTTGCACCCTTAAGGGTGTTTCAAACAGGCAAAACACCCTTTTGCCTAACCAAAATTTGCAAAATTAGGGTGTAAGGGTGTTTCCCTTCCCCAAATAACCCTTAAGGGTGATGTTCTAGCTGAAACACCCTTTAGGGGGTAAGGGTGTTTTGGCTAATCGAAACACCCATGGCCCATACAGCAGCGTACCAGATGATAATTGAGACTCGCTGATTAAAGAGTCGCTTGACCTTAGGCGAGTTTAGATTAAAAGTTATGTCTCTTTTAGGGGTATCTACAAGCATACCATAAATTTACGCCTGATATCTTAATGTTTAGTGCTCACTTATAGGGAACAGGAATATCCCCACCGGCACTGAACGGTGGCTTAAGATACCATGGCTATATATAGCCGATGGTCACTTTAAGGCTGTGTAGCGCATCGCAGAGTCCTTGGGATATTTTACAATACGCTCCGTTGTGTGTGTGGTCTGGCGCGCGCGTGCACCTTCTATGCTGATGTCAACTGGGATCCCACGTTCCCTGACTGGTAGATTTCATTTTTCCCGTTTTTTTTTTCATTCATAAGGGTGTAAGGGTGTTTAGGCCATTGGAAATACCCCATGATATGGGCGTTTTGGTACGTCAAAGCACCCTTTTCCTAGGGTGTAAGGGTGTTAGTTATAGACACGGCAAAACACCCTTAAGGGTGCAAACTGGTTTCCTGTGTATTGATAGCTTTGACGCACGTGCCTAAGTAAAGCACCTTGCAGGTGCTTTATTTGCTGGGTGGACACTTGCTAGGATCGAAGCTTGGACTAATTGGCGTTGCAACACTGAACAACACTTTCCGTACTTCGATGGCTGTCTATACTCGGCGACAACTTCTCTTGGCATTGGAGCGAAGGCTACGGAGCCAAATCGCGCGTATCTCACCGCTAATTAATATATAGTCTCAAATTTCGTCCGCCTTTTCTGCGTAAGATATAACAAGTACTCCTCTCATTTTTTACATGTAGCTCTTTCAGACACAACGCAGCGCACCCCAGTCAGATATTTGTGCTTGTTTTACTTTATAGGTTGTCACTTTGCGTTTTTGAACGCGTGAGAAAGTCGTGCCTTTTACCAGTGCCTCAAACGCTGCAGCGGCGTCTGCGTCGAAATGCAACGCTGATTTCGCGCAGCCATCACTTTCCACAGCTGTACGAGACGCATGCCAAACCAGACGACTTCGCGTAGGGTTACATGTGCAGATGCTCCGCCCCCGTAGCTTTCTCTCCAGTGCCAAGAAAAGTTGTCCGCGAGTATAGTGTCGTAAAATCAAGCACTTAGTTTCCTCGTGTGTCATTGTGAGTGGACGCCTTTCTGGAAGACGTCGAAAAATATCTGTGCGGCCCATTGAAACACGTCAAAACTCAACGTAGTATTATGCCATGATAATTTGTCATCATGCACCAGGACGAAATAAAATGAAGCCCTGTTTCAGCACAACATATTCGTTTTATTGACGTGCTAATAATGCGCTCTCAAAAAAGCACTGGAGTGGATTATATGGGTAACATTTTCATGACTATACCGCAAAATCCCGAGCAAGCGCCCCCCCTCCCTTGTACAGTATATTGCAAATATGCGTTCCCTTCTCCCATTCCACCATTATCACTGTTTCATTCATTGTTGTTATTCGTCCGACAAGGGCAAGTGAAAATAGTGAATGCATGCGTATTTAATAAAGCATTGCATTAGAAGCACGAGTGTGCGTTCAATTTTAGCGGCTCTTCAACCGCCATATTGAATTTTAGTACATGACCGAGCAAGGACCCGCCACCCTCCGAATCTTGTCGAATTACCCGCCGTAATGGGGGGAGGGGGGGGGGGTGCTTGTTCGGGATTTTACAGGTAAACTAATGAAAACCATGACGTAAACTACATGCATCTGTTCATCTTCGACTAGTTGCACCAGCTCACGATGAACTGCCACGCGCACCACAGACAGCGAGCGAGAAACGAGTCCGCCCGCAGCGGCCAACGGAACGCGAAACGGAGCGGTTCAAGCAACAACGCGTTGGTTCAATACGGATCACGACTCACTGAGCGAGAAAGAACCGAATGAGAACCGCCGCTTACTGAGCGAGAGCGAACCGACTCTCAGAGAGCGAGGGAGAACTACCGCTCACTGAGCGAGAGTGAGCCACCGCTCAGTGAACGAGAGAGAACCACGGGTCAGTTGGTTCAGTTGGCTCAGTTGGCTCAGTGAGCCATCTCCCGAAGAACCGCGGTTCACTTTTACTGATCCACGGATCACTCGTTCTTTTAAAAGAGCCGCTCAAAAGATCCGGCTCGCTCCTGAGCGACCCATCTCTACGTACTTTTACCGTGTTTATCAACATTACGCGTGGTTACCGTCGTTGAATGGACACGTAGTACTGCTTACATTGCGCGTCGGTGCGTACGGGTGGTTCGGGTTGTTGTTTGACACGGAATCGACGGCGGCGATGCGTCGTCGTGGGCCCAAACAACGGACGCGCAGCCGGCGCAGCTTTGTCTGAACGGGATTGCAAGCGCGCCTTTTGACGAGACTCACAGCAGCGGATACCACACTTCGGTGAGTTCAAGAATGTTGTCCAATCGGTTAACTGAGTTACATTAGTGCGTGACGACTTTTATGCAGGTAAGAGTGCCCGGGCGGCGAGTCACCCCGCTGTACAAGATAAAGGGCCTGATACGGAAGTATGCATTGTGCTAACATATTTGCTTTCTGTGCTTGGCCGTGTGTATTGCCGTATGCGTTGATTGCAGCTGCGAAAAAGCCGACGAATGCACTTTCCATTAGCGATTCTGTGCTCTTGTCATGCAAGCCTTGTGTTGCTGAGCCGTTATTCCTGGGTTGTGTACATTGCGAGATCGTCGCCTGAAGCGGCTTTTACAATGCCTTGTCGCCGTAAAAGTGGGTCTGCTTTTAAACGTGCTGATAGTTAGTTCCACATGCACTTGATGTTATAGTTCAATAAGCATGGGATATAATGAACTAACGTGCAAAGGTAGACCGGGACGCAGACAGACAGAATGACACAATGCTGTCATGCATACGCTACGCTGCTCAGAGCATGCCTCAGGTTGCATTGCCGTCTGCCGTGCTGCTTCGCTTTTGCAAATAAATAGCACGATTGTGCATTGGATAATATAATAATCTGGCTGCGCAAGCTCGCTGCTCGTAGCACTTAGATGTGTACAAGCTTACTGGAAGCGGTGCATTTGTGTGAATGGCGCTGTAGATACAAGTAGTAACAGGAAGTACCACACATACAGTGGCGTAGCCAGGGGGTGGCACACCGGGCCCGTGCCCCCCATCGAAATTTTTTTTCGTCATGGCTTACAGAGCGAAAACTTACCATTTCAAGGACCCTACGCCCCTGCACACAGACAACTGTAAACTTATTTAATGGGAAGTCGCACAGCGTGCATGTAGCGTGTTTCCTTTTTGGACATGACAGATTATTTATAAACGTTGTATGACAGCCAGGCTCCTGTAATTTTCGCACAGGAACTCTTAAGTCGAGGCGTAAATTCTTTGCTGCAAGCAAAATTACATTGACGCAACTAATCGTTTATCCACTTTTTAATTAATGACATGAGGGTAATGGTTGATGTTGGACCGATATAGTGCGTGCCAGGTTATGGCATGCCAACCTTTTTTTTCTTTGAAATCACGAAAGTTGGATGTAATCCGAGATGTTCAACTTCGAATTTTATGGGTGATGTCGGAGCTGGGAGCGCCCGGCTTGCCGGCAACGTGGCGCCTCTGAGCTACACATGACGAGGACGTGACGACATTTGAAGAAAACTTGGTATAGTTGCGTTCAAGTCAGTAATTAAAAGTAGTTAACGAGTTATTGATGGTTAATGTCAGTGCAAGTTACGCTTATTAAGCAAGTGCATGCTCTGCTTGTTGCTGTATCTGAAAAAAAAATTGGGTCAGGCATTTATCTTCTCATTTTATATTTTGTTTCTGTTCAAACAAAAATTCTTGTAACAGTGAAGTAGCACTGTTGCAACAGCTTCTTATCCCAAATGGTTTAGGCAGTGCTGGTGCATTGAAACACTACTTGATTGTGTTGTACTGTACAGTTTTTGTTTTCCTTGGTGCTTTGATAAAGGAGGAATTTAAATGTGGCTCTTATTTGTAGGATTCAATACTAAAGTGTAGAATCCCGGGAAACTGCCAACAATGCTGCTTTTGTTTATCTAGTTATTAAAGAACGCGACATGCGATTTGTGATCTGGCGTGCTTAAAGCACTGAGAAATTGAACAAACAAAAGAAAGGGAATAGATCAAGGGCTCATTTTCTTTGTTAGACACAACCTGATGAAGCCAAGGGAGGCATAGGGGAGATCATTCGTAATTTTTGAAATGTAGTGTTGTAATTATGACATAAATTAAGAGGAATTAATGTGGACAAAAACACTACATACTGCTGCCAGGGCCTGAACCTACAACAAAGTGTTGCATCTGATACTCCACCACTCTAGCTACCACAAAGTCGCTCTCTCATCCACCCAGTGGGCACGTCTGTGGGTGTAATCCCGGCAGTGCCACACCAGCATTCATAGCCATGCTGCTATCGCGCAGCCCGTGATCTCTTGGCGAACTGGCAGCTGACCAATACATGCTCAAATGCTACCTGAGGGCATCAAGCTCGCTGGCACGAGGCCCTCGCTATGAAAGAACAAAAGGGGGGTTGAATCAAGGGCTCATTAAATTGAACAGAAATTGCACATTTATCACAGATGTATTCATTTATTAGTGGGTGCTGCTGAAGTTTACTTGTGTTCAATTGACCTATATGGCAAGCTGTATATTTCATCCTTTTTTGTTACACAAGGGCAGGAAAGTTCAACACCTAATGCATTATTACAATTGTTTGCAGTGATACATTACTCCTCTAATACTTATTCTTAGTGCATACTGGGCCCATTTTCGAGGGCAATATTGGTATATAAACATATGCTTATGTCAAGCCATCGTGTTTAACATTTACTACTTTTGTACTGTAAGGCCCCTTTTATGCGCATATTAATGGAACTTTTTGTGTTATCTGTTATGCATGTTCCCAGCGCAGACGGCTGTTCAAGGGACTGAAGTGGTGGACAACTTTCTGTAAAAGAGGGGAGCATTCTTTTTCATGCAAGTCTGGACAAGGCCAGATTAAATGGTACGCATTTGTTTCCATCACTGCAAATAGACAGATACGATTTTTTCAAATGATAAACTTATTCCACCCATATTGTGAGCAACTCCAAGACAAGAAACACGTAATAGCAAGTGCACGTTATATACATGTTCCACTTGGCCCTGTAGTACATGCTTGTGGTACAATGTACTGTATGCTTTGAGTTGAAAAGATTATAGAAGAGACGCCTTGGATCAAGACTAATATTCAGAAAGGAAGTGTCAACTACCTGCACTGCGCCATAGCGAGATGTCTGACTGAGCGAACGTCTATGCACGTCAGAATTAAAGTGATTTTCAGAGTTTCACGATGAAGTAAAGCTTTGGTAAAAGTTGTAAGGTATGCATGCTTGTGCAGTGGAGTGTGCCGTGTTGGGCGTTGTATTTGCCCTAACCAAGTTGCAACAATGAACTGGCAGTGGACTATGGCATCCAAGTCTTATTCTTTACCTTTATGTGTGAAACAGCACAAAAAATTAATGAAGAGCAAGACTGGTGGAGCACGGACAGAGTGCTGACTACCGATTGTAGGTTATTAGTAAAACCTTACCACATATTCCAGTTTCAAAAAGTAATTTTCACAGAGGAAAGGAAACAAGGGACACATCAAGTGTCTTATCGTTGAGTAATGATACTCTTGCAGCCATGTCTATTGATGACATGCTGACTATCTTCTCGCCAGACTTGCATACAGTGTGCCTCTAGATCTTAACCTACTTCATTTCTGCATTTATTGTGAATCTGTCCTTATGAAGCAAATCTTTGCACGCATGCTCCTTGCACTGTAATGCCCAGTAACTTACATATTCATTTTACATTGTTCTACTAATGTTTAGTTTGGTGGTTAACATTGTCCTGTCTGCCATTAAAAACTTCCACTGCGATAATACTATATTGTATGCTAGATGAGTTATTCAGTGTGCACTTGGGTGATTGATGGTGTCCTTATATTTACATCTGATGTTTGGTGCTTGTTTGCCGCTAAGCACCTTGGCCATTTATAAAACACCGTCAATCACCTTCGCTAGTAAGTTAATGTAAACATATATAACTTTTTTCAACATGCTGACTAAATCAAACAGCTCTGAGTTGGCGTTTGGTGTCTGCTATCTTTTGCTTCTTACAAACCGTGACATGTATCTAAGAATCCCACTGTGAAACTGTTCAACTCTTTTGTGATTTCCTACTTTAAAGGAGCATTTGGCTGTTGTAGACTGCTTGTCAGTAAGTGTGGGTTTATAGTTATGAAAAAGATTAATATTCTCGCAAATATATCCCACAGTGGATATGCCATTTTAAGACATAACATTCCTTATAGCTGTTGTGTTTTTTCTGCAGGCTTCATTGTCACCAGCTTGCACAACTGCACTAAAACCAAAGTAAAATGATGTCCTAAGCTAGAAAACACACATTGCTGTCAGCAGTGGTATTACATTTTTTTTTGTAGAGAAGCTTATGAACAGTAATTATGACATGCAAAATGCACTTACCAACATTTTAGTGTTTACAATACAATTAAAATGAAGCTACCCTTATTCTTGTGACGTGGTAAAATTACATTTAGGAGCAATAAAAATATGCTGCACAATACGAATTTTCTACTGCTATTCGCATCTCACTTGGGCAAAGTGACAAATATATTTAAAATGCCTTGAAGTCATTAAGAAGTGGAAATCTTAAGGGTTTGATTTTGTTTGTTAGACACAACATTAATGAGAACTAACAGACAATAATGCCAAGGAAAGTATAGGGGACGTTATTACTAGAAAATATAATGTTAATGTGAAGAAAGAGAAGTGGACGAAAGGACTGAACCTACAACCTTTGAATAATGCACCTGATGCTCTGCCAACTGAGCTACTGCGGTGGCCATCCCCCGTCCACTTTATGGGCTATATATGTGCATTAAACATGGGGGGCGTCAGTCAGTGACGCTAGTAGCCATGATGGCGAGTGTCGAACACTCTTTTTCTGCCTGTTGACGTCACGTAGCACATGCCTCCAACAAAATGCCTTGTAGTTTTTGTAATTTTTCTTACTAAGCATATTGTTACTCAGTAGGCAAAGTTAAATAATAGTTGAGCTAGTTTGCTGGACAGAAAAGTGAAGAGTGAAGGGCAGAGGCAGCTCAGTCTTTTTGGTAGCTCAACTGCCAGAGAGCACTAGGATTCGGCTGACGAAATTTAAACAATGACAAATGCAAGGAAGCCACTGTATGTGCAAGTAAAAGCACCGAGCAATGCATCCTATTGGTAGACTGTTAAAATTAAAAATGTAACCCATGTTTTTAACTGTACATGTGGGCTCTGACTGCTCACTTGACAGATTGGCAAGAAGATTGCTGCAGTTTCATGGCTGGTTGAAAAATGTAATTGTATCATTTGTGAACCCGCAGGGCGAGATGTGGCATATTTTAATAAGAACATTACCGAGAATGACTTCTGTCGTCGGTGAAAGCTTTTGCTGGCCTGCTTGCATGTTCATTTCTAGCACACTTGTTGGAGCATTTGTTAGCCCATAGGGGATACCTTGCTTTTCTGAATGAATTTCACCAGTTGAAGGCAAAAGCTCTGCCCTGTCTCTTTTGATTTCTGTTATATGTATAGCTGGAAAATATGTTGCAGCTAAAATGGCAAAGTATGGTTCACACCTTTGGCTTTCAAGGTGTTCAGTTCTTGCACAGCGTACTTTTTGTTCTTACCCTCTTTTGCATTCTTTACTGAAGGATGCACAATGCTGGTGATGCACTGCAGTTATTTTGAAAGCAGTGAAAAAATGATGCACAGAGCATTACTTCCATCTAATATTTATGGCAATACAAACACGCCATATGTGCAGTTTCTTCAATCATGTCGTTGTAACATGCGTGCTCATGAACACAGCGTCGCTAAAGATTAAAGGCATCAACATGCGCACAGAAATGGCAACGAATCTTTAGCGAAGGAAACAATGCGATAGCCCTGTTCTTGAGCATGCGTGGTACGACGAGATGAGCAAAGAAACTGCATATATATGGCATGCTTGTGTTGCAATAAATGTTATAATAACACTCATCGTTGGACTAGTTGGTGCATTGCATCAAGGAAATATAATTCGTTAAAAAATTAACGAACATAGGAAACGGCGAAGACAGGAAAACGGCTTGACTACGTTTGGTGGTCTAGCTGCTTTCCTGTTTCCTTCACCGTTTCCTGTGTTCGTTCATTTTTTGGCTGGATATATTTCTTTGTTGCAATCAATATTATTTGGAAGTAGTGCTCAGTGTGTCATTTTTTTCTCTGTACTTGTCTTCGTGTGCTCACTGCTCTCAAAATATGAATACCAACAAGCTTGGTCCCAGCCTTTACTGCAGCTATACCCACACAGAACTAATGAAAGAATTTCATTATGACCTGTGCATACTTTGTTATATTTTTCTTCTGGAAATTTTAGTTATAAGTGCCCTGTCCTTCTTTCGCAGGCTTCATCTGTCGCAAATCGCCCGGGACGAATGTAAAGAACACCCTGGTACCTCTTCTGTCGAGGGAACCGAAGTCGCCCGAACAGCTGGAGATGGGTGGTGCAACTAACAGTGAATGACTGTGGTTTTATAATGAGCAAGTGAATGAACGATCACATTACGCTAATTTAACACCAATTACATTCACCAGTCAAGGGTTGCAATATTGTAATGTTTATATTTATGCACAGTTACATTAAGTGGGCTCCTGATAAAGCTTAGGCAATGATGTATTTTGGTGGTATTCATAGCGCACACATTCCACATGAAATTGTGATCTGCTCCTTACTGAGTGTGCATGCAGGTCCTCTAAACGATTGAAAGCCCTTGAAATTGGAGAGTACATTTTCAGGGCCTTTGAGAAACCTGGAATTGGTTTCTTTCCTTGAGAACCTTTGAAATTTCTTGGCATGTGGTATCAAATATTGGCTATACTACTTGCTTTCTATGCTCGGTAAACATTCGTCCCGCAAACTGAGGGAACATGTCGGGCTCAGTGATGTCTTTGCTACTGTGTTTACCCTGCTTGCATCATTGGTTGACCTATCGTTCATTTCGATTCCGCAGCAGCTGGTCCATTTTCTCCCCCTTTCTCTCGACTTGGCTTCTTAGGACTCGATTTCACTTCCTGCGCTTGTGCTGATTTCTCCCGTTCTATGGCTAGGTCTCGGTGGTGTGATAGATCTTCTAGCTCAACAAACATCCACTGTCCTATGCCGGCAAACTTGAAAAAAAAATAAGAGCTTATGCTCTGTGCTAGAAAGCAAGTACTTCAGACTGAAGCTGCTGGCATTGTAGCACAGGCTTAGTGATGGGCTACCATGTAATGCATTCTATTCCTCTTTTGTGTATATGAAGACTTTGACTTTATACTTAGAGGATATTTGCTAAGTGGCTTGCTCTACTGGCAGAAGTGCAATTCGCATTTGACTCAATCCCTATCCAATTTCAAAAACGGGAGAAGCGTGATGACTGTAAACATGTATTCAACGAAATTGTGAAGATGAGGAAAAAATTTTGAAGCGGTCATTGCCATTTCGTTGTTTAGCAGGTCAGTAATCCGGAAAAGTAGAAGCGTCGTATGTACTTCACTTTCATAAAACAGCAGTTTGATAAATACTGAAAAATGATATGTGGGAACTGAACAAAATGACTTATCTAATATGAAAGATGTCCTAGTAGCTGCATTAATGCCGTGTAGTTTTGTGCAGGTTAGGAACTAATGTGATCAGGTAGAGCATCGGAAGCATTTCCCAATGTTGTAGATTTAGTAGCTACCAGCGGCAAGTTGGTTTTTCATCCGCTTTAATTCGTTTCCATTCGTGTCATACTTAGTGCTCTACAGTGAAAACCTACAAATAATGTCCCCTATACCTTCCTTAGGCTTCATTGCCTCTAGGTTTTTAATGGTTGAATCGAATTTTCGTACTTTGAATGCATAAAGCTGCCCATATTGCTTTGGAAACTTTGTTAGAGCAGAAAATTGGTATTTGGGATGCTGCTTTGTGTCCTCCAAAAATCTTCGATAGGAATCCTTCAAAATTCTTGAATTTGGACTTCAGAACCAGTATGAACCCTGTTCACTCCTGTACATTTTATCCCATATTGGCGTACCCCGCCTGCAGCGTTATGCTTTTTTTTACTTTCTGGTACCTCTAGTGATCTAAGATTTTATTTTTATTTATTCAAATGGTGCTTTTTATAGTGTTTAGATTATTTTTTCATATTGGATGCGGTTTGCACATTACAGTGAGAAGTACTCTGCTATGTCAAACTGCAAATGTTTAAAAATTTGAACAAACATTGCTTGCTAAAAAATATAAATATTTTACTTAGAAAATTGTTTTCTCGTATTTTTTCCAAGTTTCACCAAAACTCAGCTAGTGTACATTAAAACATGCTAGTAGAGTAGAATACAAGTTCACGGCGATGTTAATGTGTTGCTGCTTCGCCTGTGCATTGGTGTTGTAACCTCTAGTGTAAAGAAAGGTGTCATTAACTCACAGGTGCTTGCACCTTCAATACACTACCTCAAGGGGTAGAGGGAGGCATGTACAGTGCTAAATTATGTTTTGCGTGAATATCTGTTTGTAGATGAGACTGGTGTATAGTATTGGCTTCGATGGACTTTGAAGATATAATACAAAGATTTCAGTAATCTTCAAACATAATCTTTTCTGCACCTTACGCTGCTTGCAGTGTAACCATAAATGATGTTGAAAGGTTTTATTCCCACTGGCACGAATCTGAAGCTATGTTGCCTAATTGAGATTATTGTTGCTTTGAAAGAATGGGCAAATGTAAATGTGTGCACTTCTGTACTGCAGGCCCAAGGCTATTGAGTTAGGTTTGCTGTACTCATGTGCTTTCATTTATGTTTGGCCATTCTCCCGAAGCAAGAATAATATCAGTTAGGCTGGTAGTTTCAGCCATCTTTCAATCACCCTTCACTGTTGAAAGTGAAAAAACTCTAAGCAATACGTCAATTTGGCATTCACCATTTTTTAAACGAAAATTCAATATTGATTTGCGTGATGACTTTTCAATTGAAAGTGGCGGGCATATTTTCAATACTGGTCAACAACTGCCTCAACGGCATTTTCATTGATCCGCAATATATTCGCAATGGTCAATTGATTTCCTCTCAACGATAAATCAATATTGATTATATTGATTTGCTTTATGGTCTTTCAATTGAAAGTCACGGGCCAATTTTCAACAGTGGTCAACAACTTCCTCAACGGTTTTTCTATTGATCCGTCATGTATTTTCAATGTCATCTGTTGACATTGCTGAATAACTTCTTTGTGTTTTTTCAATAAGAATTTTTGTAAGGGATGATAACGTCGTCTTGGGGCGTTAAACCCGAACAATTATTATTATAACCGAGAAGCGAGATGACGTTACCGATGAAAACGGGGCCGAATTACGCTTTCGCATTTCACTCTTGAGGCGAAGCTCAGGCGTCCTTTCATTTTCTTTTTTTCTGCCGTTGTGAACTGCGGTAGCCTTTCTTTGGAACTTAATCGAACACATGCCTCCACTGGCGTGCTTCATAGCTCACCCAGCTGCATTTCACTTGTCGACAACAACATCGGACGCTATTTACATATAACAATTCTGGGGCTTTACCTGCCAGAACCAAGGAATGATTGTGAGGCACGCCTTACCACGTGGGGTTCTATGATGGGCACATAATGGCAGCAAGCTGGGGGTTTCGCACACCCGCCCCACTGAAATACGGTCAACAAGGCCGTAAACCACATCCACGTTTTTTAAGGCGAAAGCCTTTAATGTCTCACGCCCGTCCGTCCCTCCGTCCGAGCCCACATATCTCTGCCCCCCGTCATGGTAGAGACTGGAGCACTTCTAGGGCCGTGATTTTCGGCCCGGGCCCGGCCTTCGTTGAAGCTTACCCACCCGAACCCGGCCCGGTGACTCAAAAGCGAGACCCGGGCCCGGCCCGAACCCGAGAAAAAAACTTCACCAACCCGGCGCGGCCCAAACGCAAATGGGTCCGAGCAAATAATCTAGGTGGTGTTGTCCGAACATGCAATCGACAGCAAGACGTTTTAAGTGGCACATATCTATGTTTTGTTGGCGCATGCTAAGCTAACAAATATGCTTTAATCTACGTACGGCAATTCCTTGTACAAAAGGGCCTCACTATGTTAACAGTTGACCGGATATACTGCTTACGATGAACGGATATTCGGCAGCGGTATACTGTGCATATTATTGCGATAGCAATTATATGGACACTCTCGACTGATTTTTGCCGTCGACGTCATGTCCCGGGTATATATATGTATTTATATATAAAAAATTCACAGTTTCGCCACAAGGCGAAGCAATGAATGCGATAGCCACAAATCGGAATGTCAAGCGACGAATGGCAAGCAGGTCGAAACGTGTAGTGCGCTGTTCACGCACACATGACGCACAAACACAGCACGTACAGGACGACAAAGAACTAACAACGTTCACAGTTCGACACTTAATGCGCTGCTCAAAAAAAACGACGCACGAAACGTATTCACAGGTACAGACGAGCGCGAACTGACAATTCTCACAGCTGTTACTTCGCTGTGTTCAAAAGCATGTTCTTTTCGCAAACGGGGGGTCTGCCGCGAGCGAAGTGACCTTCGTGCGCTCGGTAACTACAACGCAATCGTTCCGGCGAAAGTCCAATTCTCCCCCACCGCGAGATAAGCGCGCGCGCGAACGGACGAACGGGCGTCTACCCCCCGTCGGGGCTAAGTGCGCCAGCGCATGAGCGCGGGCGTCGCTACAAGAGGGGCGCCAAGCTATGGCTCCGCCGAGCACGCACTTTGCGCCATCTCGCTGGTAATGCTGAGAACACGCTGAAAACTCGCTGTATATAAATAGCTCGGCGTTTGAACGTTGGAGGACGTGTACTTTCGTGGTTCAGCGGTTAGCGCTGCGCGCTGCAGAGCGAGAGGTCCCTCGTTCGATGCCGCGCGTCGGAAATATTTTTCTGAGTTATTTTTCTTCGTGGCTTTTATATATATATATACAGACATATACATATAGGGAGCATGACGCCGACGCCGACGGCAAAACCAGCCCAGAGTGTCCATATAATTGCTATCGCAATAAAAAATTGCAAAGCACCTGACCGGGGATTCGAGCCAGTGACCGCACGCTCCGCAGCCCGCGGTGCAAGACAACACAGCTACGCACCGTGCTGGCGTTATGACGGCGAGCAATTTATATGCAATATTCACCGCTTGCGGTACTCAGATCTCGGAGGAGCTTCAGCGTTTTTTCTCTCACACAACGCTCCTACATTTTCTTTCATATTGAGAACTGCCTTTAACACACGCACGAAAAAGTGGCCACCTTCTGTACCCACTCATGATGTAGAAGAAAAAAAATAACACCGGCCACATTTTGAATCAGACGCCACCACGTGGCAGGAGACTCAGAGGGGTCATTCCACGTGCCGCAGTTTAAAAAAATATCAAACAGCGTTGGCTTCTGCATTGTGGACACTTGCAGCGCGTTGTTCAAACACAAAGACGTAACAACTGTGACAGTTGTTAGTTCACGCTGGTCCTCTGTATGTAACAAGGATTGAAAGTTGGGTGACAGATTTTTCTGAAGATGTCCTGTGTATACCTATGCCTTCTTTTCGAGCGTCCTTTGTGCTGCAGTGGTGCGCTGCAAGTATCGAGCTGCTTGTCGTTCTTCGGATGACATTCTAATTTCTTGCTATCGCATTCATTGCTTCGCCCTAGTGGCAAAACTGTGATATTTAATATACAAATACAATGGGAATCGTTAAGATCGGTTGGTAGTAGCAAGAGCTGATCCGCAGCATGAAGTCAGTTTCCACAGGGAGCGCAATAACAACCGAGGATACAGAAAACAGAACTCTCTTTGAGAATTGAAACTTGAGCTAGTTGGTACGGATTCATCTTGATTTTAGCAGCGCACTGAGGGACGAGGACTAAGAAAAGAAGGTGCACAACACGGGCGCTCTTGACTTTATTTTTATTGTGCTCTCTATTGAAATTTAAAGCATGCTCTACCATCAAACCCATTCGTGCACCGTTCTAGACATGTAGCGCCGGTCTTAAGCACAGTCGCGCCTTTGCAAGGCAAGAAAAATATAGGGAAATAAGCCACATTTATTACCTCTGTTATAAATACGCTAACCTAGATAAAAAAGTCACAGTTTCACCGCAAGGGTGAAGCAATCAATGTGATAGCAACAAATTGTAATGTTATACGAAGTGAGGCTGGCAGCTAACTCTTTTGGATCCGATCTCACGCAACTCTAGAAAACGCTGCTTTAAGAGCATACGGCCGCTCCAGGGACACTGCTCACCACATTCTCTTCGCGTTGAGAGCGCAGCACGTAGAAGGGTACACCGGCCCCCCCGTTGTCGGCCGCCGAGAAGGGGAGATAACCCGCGACGACCGCACTCGTAAAATCGAAGGTCGCTCGAGGGACCCCCCCCCCCCCCCGCGCGTCTTTTCACGCTCATGAACGACGGGCGGGGCCGGTTATATATATACATATACGGGGGGATGACGGCGGTGGACGAAGACGGCGGCGACGCCGACGGGTAAATCCAGCCGAGAGTGTCCATATAATTGCTATCGCAATAAAATTATATGAGAATAAACAGATTAAAACTTCAGCAGAATAAACATAGCTTTCCTGCTCATCGCTTCATTTCTCTTCTTTCCGAACGTCGTGCTACTCTTCAATATAATCTCTAAAACGTCTTTTTCTGGACTTCTTGCAGGTTTCACCAGTGTACGTTATGCACGGTTTGTACTATGCTCTGTTATTTTTCTTTACATTATAATGGTGTATGTCTTGCTAAATGTGTTTTACCGGTTGAAGGTGGTGACTGTAGGATTGGGAGGAGGCGGACGAAGAGATTTCGATCTGTTTGCGGGATTCGTTCCAGTTTGGTAATGAACATAAAAAATAACAGCGCAAAAAACGACGGACTAACACACAGAGACAAACGAGCGCTGACTTCCAACTGCTTTATTTTCTGAGAGACAGAGAATTTATAGCGCTGACACATCACAAGAAACATGGTCACTACATGCGCAGAAACTCCTTTTCTTTATCAAGGAGAGCAGTCGACGGAGTGCTAACGCACTGATCATCTAACTTGTCAATCTAGTCCGCTTCTATAATCTCGCGCGTGATCTGCTCCCGGTTTTTAGACACGACACTCGACTTGGCATACAACGGAACACACCCGCAGCGAGAACAATGATGAGCTAGCTTACCTTGTTTATATTTTTCTACATTGTACTTGTGTTGAGCTAATCTTGTAGTAAGGCACCTGCCCGTCTGTCCTATGTACAATTTGCCGCACGATAATGGTACACGATACAGAACGTTCACTGTACACTGGACAAACCTAATCTTGTGCTCGACAGTACATGCTGCAACTTTTTTGCGGTTCGGATCAGTGATCCTGCAAATCTTGGACAATTTGTCAGGTGCTGAAAACGCTACACGAACATTAGCTCGCTGTGACAGACGGGCAGACGGGCAGGTGCCTTAATACAAGATTAGCTGAATACAAGTACAATGTAGAAAAACATAAACAAGGTAACCTAGCTCATCATTGTTCTCGCTGCGGGTGTGTTCCGTTGTATGCCAAGTCGAATGTGTCTAAAAATCGGGAGCAGATCACGCGCGAGATTATAGAAGCGGACTTGATCGACAAGTTGGATGATCAGTGCGTTAGCACTCCGTCGATTGCTCTCCTTGATAAAGAAAAGGAGTTTCTGCGCATGTAGTGACCATGTTTCTTGTGATGTGTCAGCGCTATAAATTCTGTGTCTCTCCGAAAATAAAGCAGTTGGAAGTCAGCGCTCGTTTGTCTCTGTGTGTTAGTTCGTCATTTTTTGCGCTGTTATTTTTTATGATCATGATTAACCAACTAGCCCGAGTCAACGCCATTAGTAATGAAGGCGCGAATGAGCTTCTCGAAGCTCACTCATTGTATCTTCGATTTGCATGGAGATACAGTCAATGTATCTCCGATTTCAACGGGGGAGATTCGAATTTTGAGGTAACCTCCAGCAATAAGAAAATAGCAAGAAAGGGCAGTGGTTCTAAAATTTTCTAGCCTTCATCGATCGTGTCCAAAGCGCATCCTAGGTGACTTGTTTCGCAGTACTCTATTGTGATGGGGAAAAGCGTACAAAGATTAGGAAGGGGCTACTAGCGGTCAAGGGTCGTAACGCATCTGCTTTCGCGCACGCGCCCTATATTTACGACTACAAGTATGTTCGTTGACCTCAGGAAGATTTACTGGCAATCATTCAGAGCTGCTCATGATGTTGGTGCGGCACTAAGAAAATATAAAGGAAAACGTACGCCGTCGTTAATTTGTAGCTGATTTTCTGTTTTCTGGTGATACGAATTTCGGTTGGATATGAATATTTTTCATTACTCCACAAGATGCGTATCACCGAAGTTTTACTGTAACACACTAGCGCTCCGCACTAATCGTCGAAATAGTCTATCTCACATTAGAATAGGTCACCGGTTTGCTGATACATTTGCTCCCCAACTTATTGATGACATAAGCTTCAAATAACGCGAGCACGCATTTGGACAGTTCCACTTCGTAGCTCTGCTCACCCTCACAATGAGCCACACCAGCAGCAACCAGCAAATACAAAACTATGGCAAACGCTACTTTGAAGGCATTACGAAAGCAAAGGTTCGCATTTCGTAATGCTCTAACCAAGTCCTGTGAGCATGAAGTTGCGGTTAATTTTGAAAACCAGTCCGACCGGTCATCAGAACCAGGTTATCCTTTAAGTTTTCAAACTTCTCGTGCTGAAGATTTGCTCAGAAAGCTTCGCCAGTTGCCATCAACTGAACCGTCCTCAAAGACTAATTCGAGAAAAGTTGCCGTCATTACACACTTCCACATGATATCGCACAACTTGAAGAAAGTCGCACAACGATCTAAAGTAAAAGTGTTTTTTCCAGCCTGTGCCGCCGCAATGACAGCGATGGGAAAAAACCGGCAGATTCCACGCACTGTGAGAATCGATATAATGCGAAGCAGCCAGCAAGGAAGAAATCATGCTGTACATAATAGGCATGTCATTATTTACATGTTAGGACCTGTCATTTGTGTTCGTCATACAGTCACGTCGCGCAATTCAAATTTTTGACGTATATCAAGCTAGCGAACTTAACGCAAGCGCACCATGAGCATGGCATGTAAATGGCATTATAGATGACATGCATGCCAAGATTCTCATGTTACCACCTGTCACTTACTTATGTTCGCTTAATTTTTTGCCTCGAATCGCAGCGAGACGCCAGACCAATCTGCCTCCGTTACGCATGCGTTCGGATTCTCGCGCTCCGCGCATCGTGCAGACGCCATCCGCGTTCCAGCGTTTAAACCCTTTCAGTCCCAGTGATTCCAATTGGAATCATAAATTATGTAGGTCAGTCAGCAAGCATCTGGTAAAGATAAAGGGTTGTTCTTCTTCAAGAGCCCGTATTTAGCATCTGCCCTACATGTGGTGTCAACATGGTACATATAATAAAGGCAGGTCACGTCTGAACGAAGAAATTACAGAAGCGGTCGTGCTGTTCGCGCATTTCGCTGAGGCAGCGTCTTCTTTCACCGTGCAGAGATAGGGCATTTATTTTAGTTCTGCGCCAGAAATTTGAATTTTGGCTATTGGACATTATGCTATCCTATCTAGATAACATTTTAAGTAATAAATGAACTAAAAATTATGGAATTATTATTAAATAATAATTATTTATTAAATTAATTGGCACATTAATTACTCTTCACTGAAAAGTGTGAACAAAGAGTTTTTCAGTTTTTTTTGGACTACCACGATCATCTGCATCTCCTAATGTGAAAACTAGTTGCTTACATTAAAAATATTTAATTCGGGACTGAAAGGGTTAAATTGACGAGTGTGTTCCTTGAACGACTGTTCCCACTGAGACGGGGTCGGTAAGAATGGAACGTGATGCGCGCGTCTCCTTCCTTGCATGATTAGAGACGGTGGGCCCAGCGACGCTACGCAAGCAAAGCGCGAGCGTTGTAGAGTCCAACGCGACGGGCGTCCGTTTGCGCGCCCCGGTGCCCACTTGGCACCGTGCCAGGGCACGGCTGGAGGGACGGACGGACGACCGGATAGACGGACGTGAGCATGAGACATGAAACGCTTTTGTCTTAAAAATTTCGTGTATATCAAGCTGGCAAAACGGCCACGAGAGTGTCATGAGCGTGTCATACAAGTCATGTTGCACATGACATGTCACGATTTCCATATTATCACTTGTAATTTATGCTCGTCATACAGTCAGGTCACTAAATACCAAATTTGTGTATATCAAGCTAGCGAAACGGCCCCGAGAGTGTCATGAGCGTGGCATGCAAGTCATGTTGCACATGAGTCATGATTTTCATATTACCACTTGGCATTTATGTCCGCCATACAGTCACGTCACGCAATACCAAATTTGGTGTATATCAAGCTAGCGAAACGGCCGTCAGCGCGCCATGAGCGTGGCATGTAAATCATGTTGTACATGACATGCAGGTCATTATTTTCATATTACCACATGTCATTTATGTTGGTCATGCAGAAATGTCTCATGGTACTAACTTTTGGATATATTAAATTAAGGAGACGGCCTCAGGAGCAATATGGCCATGGCGTGTAAATCATACTTTTCATGACAAGTTAGTCATGATTTTCATGATATGACCAGTCATTCATGTTTTTCATACAGTCATGTTAAGCCATACCAATTTTGGTATAAATCCCATTAACGATATGGCTAGGAGAGCTCAAAGTCGTAGGCGGCTAGATAGATACGCTCAAAGTCGCCGAAGTTCGCTAAAAAAATGCTTCTCATTTAATATAATGCTTGCGCTAAGAAACTCAAGGCCAGCTATGCTCCGTGCAGGAGTGATGTCGTACGCAGTATCCTCCTTGCGGTAGATATATGTAGGCCAGAGCGGAAGGTGTCCTAATGATAGGCTTAGTAACGGATGGCTTGCTCTACATGGAAGTATGCAGCGCGAAAAACAAAACGGCGCACATGGCAAGGAATGTCAAAAACAAGCACTGACTTTCAACTAAACTTTTTATTCATACGTAAAACATAGATACATACGGCACTCGGCCGTACGGTGCATAAGTAAAAAAAAATTCAGACCCTTGTTTGCTCATAAACCAAGGCACACCCTTGTTACATACTTCAAGTTATCCCAAGATACGAAATTTCCTTATGTAGGGTCCCCGACGCCTGCCTGACACGGGCTTGCGACTGTTTGGAGATGTGTGCGGCTTCAACAAGTTCACGTGCTTTCTGGCTTCCGTGCTTGTGCAAAATCGATGTAGAATTGAAAACAGGAGTGCAACGACACTGCAATGCAGTGGTAAATGTGAACTTGCCGAGCCTTTCAAGGAATTGCCATGACCCCTTAATCGCACATTAAGGCACCGCCCCGTCTGCCCCACATACACGTGGTTACATGACAAAGGAATTGAATAAAGAACGTTGTAGCGGCAGGATACGTAGCTATGGACATGATTTACATTGCAACCAAACTCTGAAGCAGCCACCTTATTCTTTACATGCCGGTCCACCTTAGGCGCACAGATCGAAACCCGTACATAATAGTGGAAGGCCATTTTCTTAAGTTGGTGAGTGAAACCGTGGATGTATGGTAGAACAGTGAATTTGTTACGTGTTTCTTGAGCTGGCTCAGGTTCATTAGTGCTGCCTTTTTTTTTTGAAGACATTGTAAGGCATGTGTCTGTCGACCTGTTTTCGGCACATGTACTGTTTCTTGTTTTTTTTTGTCTCAGACATGAATGATAAGTAGACAAGAGAAATCATTGATGCTGAAAATATTGTTAAATTAGGTCCCGAATGCGTCAGCACGCCGTCTGTCAACTTATGTAGCAAAGAGCTTGCGTTTATAAGAAGTTGATTGTTGCACATGTCCATGGAGGCGCTTGTGCGGTGTATAAATATTGTGTGCTCAAGGTAATAAACGTTTGTTGGTAGTTTGCGCTTTGTGTGTCGTCACCTCTTCCTTTCGGTTTGCGCAGTTCAACACTTTGGATCATGAAGCAACATGGCCAATTGTCTGCCATTCAAATTCGTAGAAATCAGTCAGTTTTAACTTGTCTACCTGCGACCATAGAGAACCTTGTTTCATGTATAAGAATGTACTATCAAGTATATCTTAGCTGTGGTCAAATTTAAAATAAGATGCTTCTCCCGGCTATATTGTTGTTTTTGTGGTTGTTGTGCATTGTGCCATTATTGGACGTAAGGTGGCTTGCATAAACATGGCTAATTATGCTTCTGATGAAAAAATAGTGGAGTCAGAGAGAAAACAGGCCATAAGAACATCTTAGCGGAAATCAAGAAGAAATGGGCATGGACAGTGCGTGTAGCGCGTAGGTAAGATGACCGCTGGTCGTTAAATGTAGCGGACTGAATTCCAAGAGAGGGTAAACGCACGAGGGAGAGAGTAAGTGAGGTGGGCATATGATATTGAGAAGTTGGCGGGTATGGCGTGGCCACAGCATGCACATTACCGGGTTGATGGGTAGAATATGAGAGAGGGTTTTGCCCTGCAGTGCTTTCAGTAAGCACGATGATGATGAAGTGATCTGCGTTGTGCATAATTGTGCGTGAGACACTGCTTCATCTTTCGTTATTTTTCTGTATTTCATGTATTGTGCTAATTTTATTGAAATCATTAAGCCGCCAGGTGTGTTATCAATTGCTTTCGATTACCTGTCGCCGTTGCCTTGTAAGTACGGACGTCCGCCCCGGTAGATCAGTGGCTAAGGTGCTCGGCTGCTGATCCAAAGGCCGCGGGTTCCATCCCAGCCGCGGCGGTCGCATTTCGTTGGAGGCGAAATGGCAGAAGCCCGTGTACTGTGCGATGTCAGTGCACGTTAAAGAACACCAGATAGTTAAAATTTCCGGAGCCCTCTTCTACGGCGTCCCTGAATCATATCGTGGTTTTGGGACATAAAACCCCACATATTATATTATATAACTATTATTATTATTGCATGCAGGGACTGCGGCTCAATGAAGCTGTTTTGGACAGCCTTTAGCACGAAACTGTTCATGCCGGGGTCCTCCAAAGGCTCCACTGACGTAGTTCCGTGACGGGTATGACGTTGTAAAATATACACTAACAGATGGTAAATAAAACAACTCGACGAAAAAGTTCCATCACCGGGAGTCCAACCTACGACCTCTCGCTCCACAGCGCGCGGTGCGAAAACTACTGGGCCACAGACCGTACGTTCCTCAGCGTATTAACGGCGAGCTATGTATACAGTCGAACACACTTATAAAAATACCTGTTTTAACAATATATCGGTTATAACAATGAGAAGCTGCTGCACCGCCAACTTTTGCATGTTTTCTATGGTGAAATAACCCGCCTACAGCACTGCCCGCATGCCTCATTATCGGTTGTAACAATGATTTTGGCTCTTGGGTGTCCATGCCGAAACGTAATGGAACGAGAAATCCTTGAAAAGAAAGAAGAAAACGAGAAATTCAAGCTGCTGAACCCCCACCCACAATCCTACGTCCCCCAGCGCCAATTTGGAATTGCGGTAGGCTTCCCCGCATAGCGCTGTAGCACAGTGGCAAAGTTGACTTTCAAAATGCGCTACGGCGTGGGAGCGGCGGTGGCTTTTGTAACTCTGTACTTTCAGAGTAAAAATTGAGACTTGGAAGAGTTTCAGCGTCCAAAACTTCAGATGTTGTCATACATTGGCTCTATGAGGCCTGTGGCGGTCCCGTGACAGTGTCCGAATATTCAAGCATCTCCGAAAAATTATCCTCATCACTGATGTCTGTTAGCATCTGATATTATATTTGTCTCACAACAGCCTGCCATCCCTGAATTTCTCTTTTTTTCGTGCAACCCGTTTAAAGCAATTAGCGGTTATAACAATGGAATTTTCATGGCATTTGAGTATTGTTATAAGTGGGTTCCACTGTATACACCAGTCACCGTTGGTGGTACTCGGAGCTCGGGGGGACTTCGTGTTCTCGTTATCACCAGCTAGATGGCACGACTGGCGCGTAGGGCACGCTTTAAAGGTTGTGCCCGTGCCCCCCGCGCGTTGCGATGCGCACGCGCCTCTTCTGGGCGTCGTCGCTTGTGTGCGCGCGCTTAGCTCTCGATGGGGGGCGGTTTGTACGTTTTGTGCTTTTCCGCAAATTTGCTTTGAAGTTATGGAATGCGCGAAGGTCACGTTTGCGAAAGAAGCGCACTGCTCACACACACGAAGAAACAACTGCGGCAGTTGTTAGTTCGCGCTCGTCCTGGGTATACTCGTGCGTTCGTTCCGTGGACTTCGGCTGCGCCAATTTTCGGCGCTCACGCCGGTTTTTTCGACCCTGTCCAGATAATTTCTTCGCGGGTGGCTGAAGCACATTGCCTGGATTATTTCGACACCCACTTTATCGCGAAACTCGCCCGGCGTGGCCCGGGAGAGCATTCGAAAGTGTTCGACCACGCCGTACGCTGAGCTAGGCCTGTCTGGCTTAGCTCAAGTGCGGCCGCCTGCACGCTGGCTCATCGACGACGGGTGACCACCCGGCCGCCCGCCGCTGCCTCGTCGCCCATCTCCTAGCTGTCCACCGCTATGGAGTACACTGTCGAAGGACAGGACGTCACCCCCGAAGAACTCTCGGACGAATCCTGGCAGTCGCCAGGCCTCCGCGCCCAAGAGCAACGCCGAGCAGCCTTGCGCTGTGCCGCCGCCGCCACAGCTAAAACCACCACGTCGACTTCCCAGCCTTCATCATCGCCGCCGTCGAAGCGGGCAAGCACCTCGCCTCCACAGACCCACCGCCGCGCTCCGCTTCCTCGTCTCCCGGCTGACACGATTCACGTCGTTGGCCGCCCAAAAAGCCCTGTAGAACTTACCAAGCTACAGCCTTGGCGCTTGTACACCGCCTTGCTGCAAGCAGCGCGCCTGCAAGATCTCCCGCCCGCATCTCGCGACACGGTGCGGATCCACCCAGTCAACAACACTTTTACGCTCAGCGTCGCGGACTCGGCTCGCGCTCAAGCCTACCTCCGCATCTCCTCCCTCACAGTTTCCGGCAACACTTTCACCGTCCACCTCTACGCCCCACCGCCAGACGATGCCCTTAGGGGCATACTCTACCACGCCTTCGACGACTTCACAGACCAAGCCACCCTTGACGACCTCCATGCAAGCAATCCTACCCTCTCGGTCGTGGGCGGCCGCCGCATGGGCAAGTCGCCTCACATCTTGGTCACGCTCATGGACCCGAAATTACCCCGGTGGATTTTCTACCACGGTGTCCAGCTTCGCCTCCTTCCGTTCCGCCATAAGGTGGAAGCCTGCTTCAATTGCCGCTCGACCGGCCACCGGACCGACGTGTGCCCCAAGCCGCGGCAGGAGCTGTGCCATCGCTGCGGCGCGGCTCACCCCACATTGCCCGAAGGGTCACCACCCACTTGCATCGCCCGCTGCATCGTCTGCAACGGAAATCACTCCACGCACAGTTCCAACTGTAAACACCGCTACGTGCAACCCCCTGTGCGCCCGAAGGCCCCAGTACCTAACACTCGCCCCTCGCCACAACAACCTGTCGCACCCCCCAGCAGCCGCGCACGCGTCCCAGCAAGCGTCATGTGGTCCCTCACCACCTCCACCCCCCAAGTCAGTCACTGCCTTTCCACCCCTCATATCAGCGGTGCCTAAACCCGCCTCTCAGCCCACGCATTCGACATCGTCCCGCGGCGCCTCCGGCTCACCTTTGGAGCCGCAGGTCGGTGCACTGCAGCAAGAAAACGCTTCCCTCCGACAGCAGCTCACTGCACAAAACGCTCAAATTGCGGCTCAGAAGACGCAAATTGATTCCCTCCAAGCGCAACTACACGCACTTGAAGAGAAGCTGGAATCAGCCATCACAGCGCCACCCTCTCTTCCCGCCGCCATCGATTCCTCCTCCGACATGGACTTGCAAACCTCCGAAGGATGCAGTAGCAAGCGCCGCAGACCCAACACCCCCCCTTACATCTCTTCACCTCTCCGAAGAGGTCCAGATAGCTATCAAGACGGCCCTCGCCGATCTTGAAAAACGGTTGGATAGCCGCCTCAACTCCGTCCACCAGCTTCTCACTGCACAGCACGAAGCTCTAAATTCCCTGCGCACCGACTTCGCCACCTTCAACAAATAGACCCCTCGGCCTTTCCTGATATCATCGTACTACAGGAAACTGACGCCAACGTTTCGCTCTCGGGTTACATCGCCCACAACCAAGTAGCTCATGATCCTCTGCCCCATCCCGTCACGGCCGTCCTCACCCGGCGGACACTCGCTGTCAATCGAGCCGATCTGAACTTCCCTGCAGTCCACCACGTATTTCTTGAGGTACTACCTCAGCGACGTGAGGAGCCCTATCTCTTTATTCTGAATGTGTATAACCCCCCCTCGTGTCACTGAGGATGCGTCTCTGCTCGCCCTGATCCGTGCCGCTGCAGCGAGAGCAGCCAAATCCCCCCCTTCTTATTCTCGGCGACTTCAACGTCAGGCATCCGGACCGGGGTTACCCCAAGGCCGATGGCCCCGGAAGGAGGCTGTGGCAGCTCGCTCACGACCTGAACTTTTCCCTGCTCACCGATCCCACGCAGCCAACCCGCATCGGCAACAGTGTGTGCCGCGACACCACCCCGGACCTCAGCTTCTGCCGCAGTGTGCGCGACGCGCGCTGGTCCAACACGCATCAATCCCTCGGCAGTGACCACTATGTCCTCACTATTCAAGTGATCACCTTGCTCTGCAAGCCACGCCAACACACAGCCCGCCACACAGATTGGGACGCGTTCCGAGAACGCCGGCTGCACTGCGCCGCCTCCAACATCGAGGACCTTTCGACGTGGACGGACCAGCTGCTGGAGGACCTCGACGCGGTCACCGCCTCAATCCCCACCACGGAGGACCATCCGGCAATCGACTCCCGCCTTGCCCACCTGTGGGCCGCTCGCACGGGACTCACCAACCGTTGGCATAAGCAACGTCACAACCGTCGCTTACGCCGCCGCATCGCACACCTCGATCGTACTATTGAGCAACACACCACCGCGCTTGCACGCCAACAGTGGGAACAACTCTGCTCGGAGATCTCCGGTCAGTTGGGCTGCAAACAATCGTGGCATCTCCTCCGCCACCTCCTCGACCCTGCTTCCGCCAAGTCGGTCGCTCGGCAGCAACTACAACGAGTGGTCCGGGCCTACCCCGGCGACACTCCGTCGCTGATGGCAGACCTGGCTGCGAAGTACTTTCAGCTTCTGACTCCTGGTGTACATTCTCCCCCTCTCGCGTCCTACACTGGGGCCCCCCAACCCAGAACTCGACGCCGACATCACGGAGGCAGAGGTATACGCAGCATTACACAGGCTACGCACCACCTCCGCGCCCGGTCCAGATCGCATCCCCAACAAGCTCCTCCGAAACCTCGACGCTCCTTCGATCACTACTCTCACTTCTTTCCTCAACGAGTGCTGGCGCTCCGGCAACCTACCCCAGTCATGGAAACACGCTCGCGTGGCTTTCATCCCCAAGCCGGGAAAGAAACTCACAATCGAGAATATCCGGCCCATTTCACTCACTTCATGCGTCGGCAAGCTTCTGGAACACGTCGTTCTCGCTCGCCTACAAACGTACACGGACGCTCACCATCTCCTTCCCCATACTATGCTTGGATTCCGCCCCCCACCTCTCGACGCAAGATATCCTCTTGCAACTCCACCACGACCTCCTCGAACCACCCACATTTTCAGACACTAAGGCTCTTCTTAGCCTCGACCTTCACAAAGCGTTCGACAACGTCTCCCATTCGGCTATTCTTGCCGAACTCGCAGCCCTGAACCCCGGCACCCGCACCTACAACTACATTCGCGCGTTCCTCACCGCCCGCACGGCTGAAATCATCATAGGGGACCTCTCGTCTCCCACGTACGAGCTTGGCCCTCGCGGCACCCCCCCCAGGGTGCCGTATTGTCGCCTTTTCTATTTAATCTTACCCTCCGCTCTCTCCCTGGAAAGCTGGACCGTATCCCCGGTCTCAAACACACCCTGTACGCTGACGACGTCGCTATCTGGGTCACATCGGGCTCTGATGGCCACATCGAGCAGACGTTGCAACGCGCAGCCGACGTCGTCACGTCTCACGTGCACGCGGCCGGTCTCACTTGCTCAGCGGCCAAATCAGCTCTCCTCCTCATGCGGCCTCCCGACCGGCGTCGATACAAAACGCCTCACCCCACCATCACTGTGTACGCCAACTCCACTCCCGTGCCCGTCGTTCAACATCTCAGTGTGCTTGGGCTGATACTACAGTCCAACCGCCATAACACACACACCATCGACAAGATCTCGCTCTCGGTGCAACAGACCTCCCGCATGCTCGCCCGTGTCCGTGCGCGGCGTGCGGGCATGCGAGAACACGATCTGCTCCGCCTCGTCGACGCCTTCGTCGTTTCCCGCCTCACGTACGGCCTTCCTTATACTCGTCTCCTGAAATCGGAACGCGCCAAAATTGACGTCCTCATCCGTCGGGCATACAAGACTGCCCTCGGCCTTCCCCCCCAACGCGTCCACGGATCGTCTTCTACGCCTGGGTGTACACACCACCCTAGACGAGTTGATTGAGGCTCATCGCTCCACCCAGGTGCAACGCCTCTGCCGTTCGCCGACCGGTCGTCACATCCTTTCCTCCATCGGCCACGACATCTCCTCCCACCTCCCGGACCTGGTCTCACTGCCCCGTGCTGTTCCAGCGGCCTTCTCCATCAAGCCGCTGCCTAAGAATATGCTCGCGGGCCACCACGACACTCGCCGCCAAGCCCGGGCGGCCATGCTTCACGCCAAGTACGCTGACCACCCGGCCGTTGTCTACGTGGATGCGGCCCGATACAACTCACCCAGGGACGCCTTCGTAGTCGTTTCCTCAGGTCCTTCAGGGCCGGCGATCACGGCCGGCACCATTCGAACACCCTACGCCGTCGAAGCGGAGGAGGCGGCCATCGCTTTGGCTGCGACCTCGGCCGACGCTGGCGTCATACTCAGCGACTCCAAACAAGCCATCTCAAATTTCGCGCGAGGTCTTGTCTCGCCTACCATCCTACGACTCTTTCGCCCACTACTACTGCAAGATGAGCAGCGCCATTTTGAATTGATCTGGGTCCCCGCCCACTCGTGTCACCCCGGCAACGAGACGGCTCACCAACACGCTCGAGGATTCGTCGACCGAGCGGTGGGCCCCTCAGAGTCGGACGCCCCGGTGCCGGAGCCCCTGGTCATCTACCATGACATTACCCAGCACTATCGCCTCGAGCGATACACCTATTCACCCCCTGATGGCAGTCTTCCCAAGCGGTCCAAGATCGCCTGGCGTCGCCTACAGACCCGCACCTTTCCGTGCCCCCCTCGTGTTTTCGTACATCCACCCAGATGTCGTGGACCTACGCTGCCGCTTCTGCGGCGGCGTTGCATCGCTGAACCACATCCTCTGGGGCTGCCCGGACGATTCCCCGCCCGCCGATCTCATTCGCCCACCCCCCGACCGAGGAACAATGGGAGGCCCTTCTTTCCAGCACCGACAGGGACATCCAAACACGGGTCCTGGAAAGAGCGGAAGACGTCATAGAGAAGCACGGCCTGGCAGCCTACGTGGCCTAGGCTCCCTTACCCCTCACCCCTTCGACGAATAAAGTTGTCACTCACTCACTTCCGTGCGTCAATATTTGTGTTGTAGCAACACGCTTTAAGTGTCGAGCTGTGACAGTTGGTTCGCGCTCGTCCTCGTGCGTCATTTCTGCTTGAGGAGAGCGCTACAAGTTTCGAGCTGCTTGCCGTTCTTCGCGTGACATTACAATTTGTAGCTATACCATTCATTCCTTCGTCATTGGGCGAAACAATGCACAATAAACGCTCAACTACCTCTGCGAGGACACGTTTCACCGAATTCCATGACCGAGGGATCATCCATGTTTTTTCTGCGGCTCCACTGTCCTTGTATTTATGAGGCAGAACTAAAATTATTTATATTATATTATTAATATTACTTTTATTATGATCATTATTATTAGTGCTACTATTGTTATTATTATTATTATTATTATTAATATTGCGATAGCAATTCTCTGGACACTCGGCTGCTTTTCGTCGTCGGCATTGGCGTCGCCGTTGCCTTCGCCGTCATTACCCATATATATATATATATATATATATATATATATATATATATATATATGCCACGAAAGAAAATAACTGTGAAAAATATTTTTCGACGCGCGGAATCGAACGGGCGACCTGGCGCCCCGCAGCGCGCGGCGCTAACCGCTCGACCACGGAAGCGCGCGTCGTTCAGCGTACTAACCGGGAGCTATTTATATTGTCACGAGGCGTCTTCGTCACGAGAATCCACAGAAGACGAGGGTGCGGCAGACAAGCTTTATTATTAATGAGGCGAACTTGTGCCTCGTACAAGTACCAAAGAAACAAAACGAGCCAGAGCGGCGTGTACATGCACGGCTGCTGCCGAGCAAAAAAGAACAACTTACAGCTTATGTGCTGCAGTATTTAAGCACTGTCTAGTCACACGGGATATGCGCGTACGTGTCATCAGATATTGTCCAGCCTGATACGATGGGCCCATCGGAAGTTTAAAGCTTATCTCAGTCGGTTCTAACCTATGTAAATGACGTAACAGCTGTCCCTCGGTGGTCCCAGCTGCGAAGCCGGGCACGGCACGTGGCATTGCTCCCCCCTTCAAAAAACATCGCCTCGATGTTCCAAACAAGCGTTAATGGCATAAAACACTCAAAAAATATTTCCACAACAACAAAGAGAAATAAGGGCACATTATATCTGCTGGCGCACAAAATACGGTTTCAAGCGTACGACGTGAACAATTTCAGACCGTCCACGTCGACGCTGAGAGTCTGTCACCCCATCGGGGATGATTTCATAGTTCAGTGGCCCTACGCGACGAACAATTCTGTAGGGGCCAAAATAACGCCGAAGAAGCTTTTCGCTGAGGCCTCGTCGGCGAACTGGCGCCCATAGCCAAACTTGCTCGCCGGGTCTGTATTCTTGATGGCGGTGTCGAAGGTTGTAGTGCCGGGCATCCGTCGCTTGCTTTCGTGCCGTGCGTACTCGAGCCAGCTGCCGAGCCTCTTCAGCGCGCTGCTGAAATGTCGCTACGTCAGGGTTTGGGTCGCCTTCGTTTACATGCGGCAGCATGGCGTCCAGAGTTGTTGTCGCTTCGCGTCCATAAACAAGAGTGAATGGTGTCAACCCGGTTGTCTCCTGGATGGCCGTATTATAAGCGAAGGTGACATATGGGAGCACTTCATCCCACGTTTTGTGTTCAACATCGACGTACATGGACATCATGTCCGCCAGGGTCTTGTTCAGCCGTTCCGTGAGGCCGTTAGTTTGCGGGTGGTATGCGGTAGTTCGGCGATGGGTGGTGTGGCTGTACCGCAAGATGGCTTGCATCATTTCGCAGCAGAAGGCTGTCCCTCTGTCAGTGATAACGGCCTCAGGTGCACCGTGGCGCAGAACGATCTGATGAATGAAGAATCTGGCAGCCTCTTGAGAAGTGGCTCGTGAAAGGGCGCGGGTTTCTGCGTACCGAGTCATGTAATCCGTCGCTACAATTATCCACTTATTCCCTGCAGTAGACGTCGGAAACGGTCCCAGAAAGTCCATTCCGATTTGCTCGAAGGGCCTTGTTGAGGGTCGGAGTGGCTGCAGCAGTCCGGTGGGTTTCGTTGGTGGCCTCTTGCGGCGCTGGCACTCTCGGCACGTCCGTACGTAGTGCTTGACTTCTTCTAGAATGCGTGGCCAGTAGTAACGCTCACGGATCCGCGCAAGCGTTCGTGTACAGCCGAGGTGCCCGGAGGTCGGTTCATCGTGTGACGCCTGCAAGATTTCCTGACGTAATGGCGACGGTACGACGAGGAGGTAGGTACTCTTCCTAGAGTCAAAGTTCTTCTTTACTAGGAGACCATCTTTTAAGCAGAATGCGCGGAGGCCACGCCGAAAGGCTTGGGGGATCTCGCTACGTTTTCCTTCAAGATATTCAATGAGGCAACTCAGCTCAGTGTCGGCCCTTTGTTGCACGGCGAAGTCGGAAGCGGTGATCACCCCCAGGAAACTAGTGTCGTCGTCTGTACATGGCGGCGGTTGTTCAACGGGGGCTCGAGACAAACAGTCTGCGTCGGAATGCTTTCTTCCGTTCTTGTGCACTACAGATATATCGAACTCCTGGAGGCGCAAGCTCCACCTTGCGAGACGTCCGGATGGGTCCTTTAGATTCGCAAGCCAGCATAACGCATGGTGATCGGTAACGACGGTAAAAGGTCTGCCGTACACGTATGGGCGGAATTTGGAAGTTGCCCACACAATTGCCAGACATTCCTTTTCGGTGGTCGAATAGTTTGACTCTGTCTTAGACAAAGATCGACTAGCGTAGGCGATCACGTGTTCTCGTCCGTCGCGCCTTTGAACAAGAACGGCGCCGAGGCCGACACTGCTGGCGTCGGTGTGGATTTCTGCTGGCGCGTTGTCATCAAAGTGGGCCAAAAGAGGCGGCGTTTGAAGACATCTCTTGAGCTCCCGAAATGCTTCTTCTTGAGGTGCTTGCCACACAAACGAGCTGTCTTCTTTTGTTAGGCGTGTCAGGGGCTCGGAAATCCGCGAGAAGTCCTTGACGAAGCGCCTATAGTAGGCGCAAAGTCCGAGGAAGCTTCGGAGGCTCTTTTTTCGCGGGGCTGCGGGAAGTCTCGAACTGCAGCTGTCTTCTCTGGATCTGGTAAAACACCGGCAGAACTGACAACGTGGCCGAGGAACTTGAGCTGCTCGTAGGCAAAACGGCATTTCTGGGCTTTCTGACGTAAGTCCTGAAGCCCTAATAGCACCAAGTACCACTTTTAACCTGCTGAGGTGTTCCTCGAAGGATGGAGCAAATACTATGACGTCGTCACAATACACCAGACAAGTTTTCCATTTCAGACCAGCCAACACGGTGTCCATTACTCTTTGGAAAGTTGCAGGGGCAGTGCAAAGTCCAAATGCATGACTTTAAACTGGTATAGCCCGTCTGGTGTAATAAACGCCGTCTTCTCACGATCCCTTTCGTCTACTTCAACCTGCCAGTAGCCAGTCCTTAGATCCATGGATGAAAAGTATTTGGGATTGCAGAGATGATCGAGGGCGTCATCAATTCGAGGGAGCGGGTAAACGTCCTTTCTGGTGACCTTATTGAGTCGGCGATAGTCGATGCAGAATCTCGGAGTGCCGTCCCGTTTCCTCACGAGCACGACCGGGGAAGCCCAGGGGCTTTGGGAAGGTTCAATGATATCGTCGTGAAGAATTTCTTGTACCTGTTGCCGGATTGCCTCACGCTCTTTTATGGACACACGATATGGCGACTGGTGACTTGGCTGCACATTTTCATCAGTTATGATGCGATGTTTCACGAGCGTTGTCTGGCGGATCTTGGATGACGTAGCGAAGCAATCCTGGAAGCTATCGAGTAGTTTCTGCAACCGTTCTTGTCTTGGCAGGGGCAACGCCGGGTTCATATCAAAAGATACGTCATGTGGACGAGCATTAGGTGCGTCGTCGATCGTGGCTATATTGCTTATATCAGGGATAGTCTCGAACAGTGCCACAGTGGTGCCTTTAGCCAGGTGACGATATTCCGAGCAGAAATTAGTGATAAGTACACTGGTGGTTCCTTCAACAATGTCAACGATTCCTCTGGCAACAGCCAAACCTTTTTCAAACAGCAAACTCTGGTTGGCCTCGACCAACCCTTCAGCGCAGATGCAGCTGTCAACGCCCACGGGGATGAAAGTGCTCGAGTGTGGTGACAATGTCACGTGCTCATCAAGAACACTTAGTGCAGCAGATAGTGCATGACTTGGATTTTGAGTAACGTTTTTTTCCGGTGACAGAGTGATTGTTTGCGCTCGAAGGTCTATGATTGCGTTGTTCGCCGAAAGGAAGTCCGCACCGAGAATGACGTTCCGAGAGCACTCATGCAGGACGACGAATACAGTAGGGTACATATGTCCTTCCACTTCCACACGAGCTGTGCACCGTCCCTTTGGTGTTATCACGTGACCACCTGCTGTCCGTATCTGAGGGCTTTCCCAAGAAGTCAGAACCTTCTTTAGCTGATCTGCGAACACCGCACTCACGACGGAAAAGTCAGCACCGGTATCAACCAACGCAATAACATCGCGGTTGTCGATTTTCACTGCCAGGTCCGTAGACTTTACCCTGGCGTTGCAGGTACGTCGTGGTGTACTGTCGCGGCTTGGTCGGAACTTGGTGCTAACGTGTCGCTCGTTTCGTCCGCACGCTCCAGGTAGGGTTACTCCGCTGGGACTTTCGGGCGGGGGAGGGTGTTCAGGAATGTACCGGGCAGCAACCACACCTCCATTGGTTGCCGTCTTCAGTTTCCCAAGCGAGGGCTGGGGGACCTTCCCTGTGTTGCGTCTATGTAACCAGGGCTCGGTGAAGGGTAACGGCGAGACGATGGCGACGGCGACCTGTAGCGGCTTGGTGGTGAATTTTGCCTTTGTAGATAGTCTTCGATCTCAAGCGGCCTTTGACCAGGTCGTGGACGTGATGCGTCGATGGGGAATCCACGTATTCCGAGGCTCCTGTAAAAGCAGCGGCGGTATATGTGGCCAGGTTCGCCGCAGTGGAAACACAGAGGGCGGCGATCGTCAGTTCTCCAGACGTCGGACTTTCTAGGAACGGCCCTTTCGACAAAAGGTGGGCGGCCGTTTGGTTGTGGTGGCGCGTACGTCGGTCGGTTGGCGCGTTGCGCTGGCGCGTACGTCAGCCGGGTTGGGCGAACTGGGTTGCGAGCGGCGGCGGCATACGACATAACCTGTGGTCCTCGAGGAGCCCATTCAGGTTGGCTTGGCGAAATTGACGGCCCGGTCCCCAGCGCCTGCTGGACTTCTTCTCTGATGACCTCGCTTAGCGTCGCGACTTGAGGACAGGAACTCGGGAACATCTTCCGCAGTTCCTCTTGGACAATTTTCTGGATGGTGTCCCGTAGGCTACTGAGGGTTACGGCGTCGGACTCGGCAGGTGACGTACCGCATACCAGAGCAGGGCGTCCATACTGTCTCCTCCGTTGGTCGAGTGTCTTTTCCATGGCGGCGGCTTCCGTTAAAAATTCAGCGACAGATTGCGGTGGATTGCGCATCAAGCCAGCAAAAAGTTCTTCTTTCACTCCTCTGATAAGAAATCCCAGTTTCTTTTCCTCTGGCATTTCTGGATCTGCTCGCCCAAATAAGTGCTTCATTTCTTCGACGAAGACAGCAACAGTCTCGTTAGGTAGCTGGAAGCGAGTATGCAGCTGCTTCTCTGCCCGTTCCTTGCGAGCAACGCTTGAAAATGTCCGAAGAAGGCTGCGTTTGAAATCTGCCCATGTCCTGAGCAGTGATTCTTGGTTGATGAACCACGTACGCGGAGACTCTTCTAGTGCGAAGTAGACGTATTCCAACTTCGCGTCGTCGTTCCACTTGTTGCATACCGCTACTCGCTCGAACTCCTCCAGCCAATCCTCGGGGTCCTCGCTCGGCGTTCCCCGGAATATGGGTGGTTCACGAGGTTGCTGCAGTACGACGGCTGTCGGCGGCTGGGGTTCGCTCATTTTGACGGAAGTGGCCGCTTTAATGGCAGGGGTCTTTTCTGGAAGGAGGCCGTGCTCAGGCGGAAGTCCTAGCTGTCGGCGGCTCCTTGTCTGGTCGTCTTCCTTTGCTTGGTGAGAACTGGTGTCACGGTTGCACGAGGGCGTACTGGACATACCCAGCACCTCCACCAGATGTCACCAGGCGTCTTCGTCACGAGAATCCACAGAAGACGAGGGTGCGGCAGACAAGCTTTATTATTAATGAGGCGAACTTGTGCCTCGTACAAGTACCAAAGAAACAAAACGAGCCAGAGCGGCGTGTACATGCACGGCTGCTGCCGAGCAAAAAAGAACAACTTACAGCTTATGTGCTGCAGTATTTAAGCACTGTCTAGTCACACGGGATATGCGCGTACGTGTCATCAGATATTGTCCAGCCTGATACGATGGGCCCATCTGGAAGTTTAAAGCTTATCTCAGTCGGTTCTAACCTATGTAAATGACGTAACAGCTGTCCCTCGGTGGTCCCAGCTGCGAAGCCGGGCACGGCACGTGGCAATATACACTATTTACTGCTGGCGGTACGCCGATCTCGGAGGAATATCAGCGTGTTGTCTCCCTTACCACCGAGATGGCGCGAAGTGCGTGCTCGGCGCCCCACTCGTTGCGATGCGTTGGCTGGCGAACCTGCACTTTGCCTTACGGGGCGTAGCTGCCCGCGCCCGTGCGCGCGAACGCTTACCTTCTGATGGGGCAGTTTGTGCTTCGTGTGCTTTCGCCGGAACGATTACGTTTAGGTTACAAAGCGCACAAAGGTCATTTCGCTCGCTGCAGAGGCCCCGTTTGCGAAAGAAGCGCGCTGTTTAAACACAGTGAAGTAACGACTGTGACACTCGCTCGCGCTCGTGCTGTGTATACCTGTGCGTAAGTTTCGTGCGCCGTTTGTGTTTGAACAACGCGCTAAGTGTCGAGCTGTGAAGGCTAGTTCACAGCTCGACACTTAGCGCGACACTTAGCGCTCGTCCTGTGTGTTCTTTTCGCGCGTCCTTTGTACTTCAGCAGCGCACTCCAAGTTTCGATCTGCTTGCCGTTCTTCGCGTGACATCCCAATTTGTTGCTAACGCATTCATTGCTTCGCCCTGGCGGTGACACTGTGACTTATTATTATTATTATTATTATTATTATTATTATTATTATTATTATTATTACATTTTGACAAATTCCGCAACAAATTTGGCAAAGAAAGTGCGGCACGAGCATCATGAATTAATGGAATATAAGCCTGCATGTAGCCAAGATAGGCTTTTTAGTTAATTATTAATTTTGCATACACCCAGAGCTACTAGGCATTGCTGCCTGTTACGATAACCCAGAAACACAAGCATTCAGTGAAAACCGTAGTCATAGACGACTTGCTAGAATTTGATGCCCGTCTTTCACAAAGTGCATGACACCTCTGTGTCAAAAAAGCATGAATGCTTGCACAAGAACTCACAAAGGCTCTGGTCGCAATCATGTTAAGCATGAGCGACACATGATGCCACTCCACAATGTCGAGTGGTGGCGTCGTCAATCTTGGCCAAAATGGTGGTGGTCACAGAGCGGCCGTTCATATGTGCCAAGCACTGAGCGGTACCGGTTTGATATGCGTACCTTTCCGAGAACAGTCTCCGACCGGCCCTGCCCATACCACGGAGCTGTGTCGAAGTAATTCACGCCGCATTGAACGGCATCGCGGACTGCGATCACAGCATCTTCCTCTTCAGCACTGCCTTCTCTCACAAGGCCCAGACCAGAGGCACCTGCACAGGCAGCCGTGAAGAAAGATTGAGCTTGGTGCATGGCGTTGAAAGTGACACCCTAGAGATATGCTTTAAATAAGTGTTTAGACTTATATAGTAAGCTTTCAGAGATGTATTTTGAAAACAATCAGGACTAATGCCTTATTGTGCAAAGAAACAAGTCTTCGAGGTGGAAAGTTGTAGACGACAAACCAATCGACGATTCCAACGCTTGGATCGTCGGTAGGCAGGCCATGTATATAGTCTTTATACAAACGGAGCAGTTATTTATTTCCGGTTGCATGCAGAATGTTCATGGACAGCGAAGTCACGTTTAGTGTGACAAGCAGGTCATCACTTGGGACATGTTAGTCAGTGATTGTCAAACAGCAAGAGGTTAGTATCCCCGATATACAAAGAAAACACGGGGAATCGAAACGATAAGGCTGTCTGTGTAACGGGGCGTGTTTTTCGTGACGGTACCTATTCACATCACACCACTTAATTTCCTTAAAGGCCTCACAAGAAGGTATTACGTAAAGCGTGATATACAGTACAGCCAGGTGACGTCGACAGGAAAGAAAATCGTTACATTATCCTATAAGGTTGATGCAGTAGTGATAGCTGCAATGTCATGGGAAAAGCAGTTACAATCTCAAGCTGTGCGGGGAAAAATGAAGATGGACAATGTAACGGTGCGGATACGTGGGCATGACACATGTAATTGATGTCCGCCCCGATGAGGTATGCGGGTAAGGGAACAAATGTTGGGTGGATGGCTGAGATCACTGTAACGAATTTCGTGGAATAAAACAGTGTGGCAATACGACGGCAAGAGAGAGCTGTCTCATTGCGAAGAATAAGCCGGATTTTGCTTTCAATGATGATACGCTAACTTGGTGGAATGAATTAATCCAGCAGCACGGTTTTGGGCTACTTCCAAGGCAGACGCGAGATCTTGTGGACTCCAGATAGCGGATGCGTACTCGAGCTTTGGTCTAACGAGTGATTTATTTGCTCAAGTACATGGAGCCATGATGGAGATTGCGTTTCAGGAATCCCAGTATTTCATTGTCAGATGATACGATGTGAGTAATATGAGTTCGACACGCCAGGTCACTGTATAAGGCCACTCCCTAATATTCAAGTGAGTTAACGGCCTCGACGCGAACACCATAAATTGAGTACGGAAAATAAAGGGGATAAGGAGAAATTTACGTATTTAAATTGGTTTGGATTTATGGTAATTATCCAGTGGTTACACCATTGTAAGTCTCTATAGCTTGTTGGTCAAGGTGGCTATTTATAGTTTTCAATTGACGCAGTCGTCCACGAACATTCTGATATTTGCGGAGGCAAATCGTTAGTATGTTTCAAGAACAAAAGAGACCTAAGGACAGATCCTTGTGGTACACCTGAGGTAACTGGGAGCAGGCTAGAGGTTTTGTTATTAACCTCCTCGCGACCGAAAGAAATGAAGAAAAACGTGAATAAAATGGCACCATTCTTTCAATTCAATGGCATTCCTTTATTTCACTAATCGCTTAAGAAACGAACTCGAAGGCGGCTTCGCCGCATGGCAATACTATGAAAAATGGCAATAAAATGAAACCCGAGGCACGAATGGACAAGTGTGGCCATCTAGCGTCAAGAAACACAAGTATGACGAGTATAGTCTTGATTGGTTAAGTGCGGGACCAATTTGCGTTGAGAACGAGTACAGTCGTCATCGGTGGTTTTGTTGGAAAATCTCATGAGAATACTCGTCATTGGTCGCGAAAGTGTTCATAAGAACGGTTTAAGAGTGGTTAGTCATGAAGGCCTTAACCCACTCCAGAATATTGGATTCTCTGTTTAAATGGACGAGGTTCAGTATTTATCGTTTATGTGGTACTTTGTGTAATGCCTCAGGAAAATTTCGAAAGATAGCTTCATCAAAACTTCTTTTTGAGTGAGTAGGTTCATTGTAGAGCAAGGGAGTAACAGCGCGAACACACGCCCGCAAGAGAGACGACGTGGACTCAGAGGCGCTGGCTGCCACCTAATTTTTTTATGGCAGAAGGAAACGCATCTTATATGCCAGAGTGAAGCATGAAAAAAAGAGAGGGATGGGTTACAGGGTGTTTAGAAGCTTATCATAAAAAGAAAGTTGACAACAAGCGCTTTAGCGTCCCATCTCTAGCCCTCTTTTTATCTGCTGGTTGCGGCTGTCGCGTCTTAGATCTGAAAGATAGATCGCGTGTTTGGAGCGATTATTCTTTGGCTGGCTTTCTGCGTCGTTGGCGCTGTGCGCTGAGAAAGCTTGTAACCCATTCCTCTCTTTTTTCATGCTTCACTCTGGCATATAAAATGTGTTTCATTCTGCCATTAAAAATCAGTTGTCAGTCACCAAAGTAACAATTTCTCCTTGGCAAAATGTCAGCCTGTCGTCGCTCGCCAACTACATTGTGGTGGGCGCAACCTCGGCAACCAACGTAGGGCCGGCCTCGGGGATTGATATTGGCCTCACGTGGGCCGTCGTCGGCACAATACGTAGGCCCAATTACCGTAGCCGGCGACGCCGAGTACGTGCCGAACGGAGGTTGACCAAGGTCCAACCTTACATAAGCGTCGATTTACCGACGGCTATGGGTCGGTTCTGACATCCCACCAGTATTGACAGGAGAAGTAAAGAAAGCCCTAAAGGGAATGCAAAGAGGCAAAGCCGCTGGTGAGGATCAGGTAACATCAGACCTGTTGAAAGACGGTGGAGAGATTATGTTGGAAAAACTGGCCACCCTGTATACGAACTGTCTCTCGACAGGGAGGATACCAGATTCTTGGAAGAATGCCAACATCATCTTGATCCATAAGAAAGGGGACGTCAAGGACCTGAAAAATTACAGGCCCATCAGCTTACTGTCCGTTGTCTACAAGCTATTTACAAAAGTAATTGCTAACAGAATTAATACGACATTAGAGTTCAATCAACCAAAGGACCAGGCAGGATTTCGTACAGGCTTCTCAACAACAGACCATATTCATACTATCAATCAGGTGATAGAGAAATGCGCGGAATACAACCAACCCCTATACATAGCCTTCATAGATTACGAGAAGGCATTTGATTCGGTGGAGACATCAGCAGTCATGCAGGCACTGCGGAATCAGGGCATCGACGAAGCCTATATAAACATAATGGAAGAAATCTACAGCGGATCCACAGCCACTATAGTCCTCCATAAAGAAAGCGACAGAATCCCAATAAAGAAGGGCGTACGGCAGGGAGACACGATCTCTCCGATGCTATTCACTGCGTGTTTACAGGAGGTTTTCAGGGCCCTAGATTGGGAAGAGTTAGGGATAAGAGTTAATGGAGAGTATCTCAGTAACCTGCGATTCGCTGATGACATTGCATTGATGAGTAACGCGGGAGACGAATTACAGCATATGATTACTGAACTGGATACGGAAAGTAGAAGAGTAGGTCTGAAAATTAATATGCATAAAACGAAAGTAATGTGGAGCAATCTTGGCAGAGAACAGCACTTTGCGATAGGTGGCGAAACACTGGAAGATGTAAAGGAGTACGTCTACTTAGGACAGGTAGTAACCGCGGAGCCGAACCATGAGAGTGAAATAACTAGAAGAATAAGGATGAGATGGGGCTCATTCGGCAAGCATTATCAAATCATGAATGGTAGTCTACCACTATCCCTCAAGAGGAAGGTATATAACAGCTGCATCTTACCAGTACTTACCTACGGAGCAGAAACCTGGAGACTTACAAAGACTTACACAATAGCAATTTTGGTGTATATAAATCGAGTGACCCGGCCTCGAGCGCACCGTGAGCATGGCATGTAAATCACGTTGTACATGACATGCATGTCATGGTTTACATGTTAGGACCTGTCATTTACGTTCTTCACACAGTCACGTCACACAATACCAATTTTAGTGTATACCAAGCTAGCGAAACGGCCGGGAGCGCACCATGAGCATGGCATGTAAATCACGTTGTACATACATGACATGCATGTCAGGATTTCCGATCTCACCACCTGTCACTTATGTTCGTCACACAGTCACGTCGCGCAAAACCAGTTTGGTGTATACTGTCACGGGGTCGTGACGTCGACAAAGGCAACAGTCGGCGTGTCAAAGAAGAAATTCTTTATTTCGCCGAACTTGTGGCCAGGAAAATGGAAACTCAAACTACAACAAGCAATGCACGCTGTACAATGATAGCGGCAAGCAGGGCGTCGGCTGTCGAAAAACTGACAAGCGTGACACGCGTCTGCTTTTATACTTGTGTTATCGAATATTCCAGCGTTATCGCTGGTGGCCACGTAAGTTCCAGAAGACGCTGTAATATTCGCGTTATGCGCGTAATCTCAACAAAACGATCTACTACAATCGTGAAGCTTCTAGAACACTGAAGGTGCGGTTTGCGCTGAGCATTGCTGACAGTCTTTGTGGGCGTAAACCGAATACTGTAAAAGTGAAATTAGAAACGCGCGCGACAATGCCCCCCCTCTGAAAAAGCATCCTCCCGATGCTTCAAACAGAACACGGGGAGGGGCGGGGGGGGATAAATGCATGCAACAATAAACAACCATAAAGCAAGAAATTACAATAATTAATAAGCACTAGCAAGAAAGTACAACAATAAATTAAAAAGCACAGTCCTCAGGTCCACTAACACGCGCAAAACGGCTTGAGGCGCACGACATGCACGACTTCAGGCTGTGAGCGGCACCGCTGAGAGTTAGGAATGCCGTCGGGGACGACCTCGTACTCCAGAGCGCCGACACGTCGAAGCTCATTGTATGGCCCAAAGTATCGCCGAAGAAGCTTTTCACAAAGTCCACGTCGGCGTATGGGTGTCCAGACCCAGACACGGTCGCCAGGCTGGTATTAAGGCGAAAGCCTTTAATGTCTCATGCTCACGTCCGTCCGGTGTCCGTCCGTCCACACCCCCCACTGCGCATGCGCCAACCCATTAAAATAAATAAATAAAAAACCTCCTTTGCACCTCTCTCTCCTCTAGGCATCCCTCCCCCGGAGGCCACACCCTCACTGCGCATGTGCGTCCCCTTCCTCTCTCCCCTCCTACGCTCCCCCCTTTCTCCCCTCCTACGCTCCCCCCTCTCTCCTCTAGGCATCCCTCCCCGCGGCATCCACACTCCCACTGCGCATGCGCGTCCCCCCCTCTCCTCTCCTACGCTCCCCCCCTCCCCTCTCTCGCCTCGCGACGCCGACGCAGGCAGCGTCTGCTAGCGAGTTTCTTGGTTGAAAAAACCGACTGCTCGCGCTGCACAACCGTTCACTGGCCATCCCGTATATATGGCAATGGATCCTGACCTGCAAGGTGGTGCCGGTGGGAGATTTCTCCTGTGCGTTGTCGAACGATAAAAAATTCGCAGCGTCCGCGTTAACTAAAAGCGGACTGCGGGTCTCCGTGTCCAGTCCGAGTCTTCTGTCTCTCATTGCCCATTAGCAGCGATTGGGATGTTCCAGTAGGAAACACCGGTCCATCACTGCGTGCTTCGCGCCCCCCCCCAGGTTTCTCTCCTGGGCAACGCTGCGATGAGCGCCAGTGTCAACGCCGCCGCCAGTGTAAGCGTTAGCACCCGCTGCTTCGCATCTACCACATGGCTCCCTTTAGCGGGAGATGGTGTAATCTTTAAGGCGAAAGCCTTGAATGTCTCATGCTCACGTCCGCCCGGTGTCCGTCCGACCTCCGTCTGGCGTCCGTTCGTCCGTCCGTCTGTCCGTCCGTCCGTCTGTCTGTCCGTTCGTCTGTCCGTCCATCCATCCGTCCATCCATCCATGTCCGTTCGTCCGTCCGTCCGTCCGTCCATCCGAGCTCTGGCACGGAGCCAGGTGGCCGCCGGGATGCGCAGACGGACGCCGGTCGCGTGGGACTCTATAGCGCTCACGCTTTGATTGCGTAGCGTCGCTGTGCCCAGAGTTTGCAATCATTCTGACCGACGCCGTCTCAATGGACCCAGGCGTTCACGGAATACACTTTCCAATTTACAAAGGGTCCGTCAACTTAAGAGCTGGAACGCGGATGGCGTTTGCACGATGCGCAAAGTGCGAGAAAATACTAACGCATGCGAACGGAGGAAGGTGAGTCTCGCGTCTCGCTGCGATTCGCGGTAAAAAATTAAAGAAGAAAACACGCACCCATTCGGTTTGTGTCTTATCCCAATGAGTGTAAAAGAAAAAAGACATGGCATAATCAGTGGAATGGTCACACGCTTTCGCCGAACACACTTTGGAATGTACAAAGTGTCCTCCAATTTTTCTACGAACCGTCGTCGAAGGTTGTAGCGAGGGCTGTCGGTCTTTTGCTGGCACTCAATACGCAGACGGGCGAGTTGCCGGGCTTCTTCGGCGCGCTGTAGGTAGGCGGTGACGTCAATGTTTTCTTCGTCGGTGACGTTTGGTAACATCGCGTCGAGCGTCGTTGCCGGGCTCCGTCCGTAGACCAACTTTTATGGCGTCATATGCGTCGTTTCTTGTACGGCCGTGTTGTACGCGAAGGTCACGTACGGAAAGATGGCATCCTACGTCTTGTGCTCGACGTCGACGTACATGGCCAGCATGTCGGCGATGGTCTTGCTGAGACGCTCGGTGAGGCCATTGGTCTGTGGCTGGTAGGCGGTGGTCCGGCGGTGGCTTCTCTGGCTATATCTCAAGATCGCCTGAGTTAGCTCCGCTGTAAAGGCCGTACCTCTGTCGGTGATGAGAACCTCTGGGGCGCCATGACGCAGGACGATGTCCTCAACGAAGAACTTGGCCACCTCGGCGGCACTGCCATTGGGCAGTGCCCTTGTTTCGGCATAGCGCGTGTGGCAGTCGGTAGCTACGACGATCAACTTGTTTCCGAAGTCGACATCAAGAAGGGACCCAGTAAGTCCATACCAATTTCCTGGAAAGGGCCGCGAGGTGGTTCAATGGGTTGGAGAAGTCCCGCTGGCCTTTTCGGTGGCGTCTTGCGCCGCTGACAGTCCCGGCATGTCTTCACGTAACGAGCGACGTCGGCGGGAAGGCGTGGCCAGTGGTATGTTTCTGGTACCCTCGCGAGCGAGCAGGAAAAACCGAGGTGGCCAGCCGTCGGGTCGTCGTGTAGGGCCTGCAGAATTTCTGGTCGCAGTCCCGATGGTACAACGATAAGGTAGTTGGCCCGGGCCGGAGAGAAGTTCTTCTTTACGAGGACGCCGTTTTTCAAGAAAAATGACTCCAATCCTCGCCTGAAATACTTTTGGAACAACGGCGCTCCTGCCTTTCAGGTATTCTTCTAGGCCCCTCAGTTCTGGGTAGGCTTGCTGTCGTTCGGCGAAGTCGTCGGCACTTATGGTTCCCAAGATGTACTCATCATCCTGGTCATCTGCGGCGGTGGGTCGACTGGGGCACGAGACAGGCAGTCGGCGTCGTAGTGTTTTCTTCCGGACTTGTAAACTACGGCAATGTCGAACTCTTGAAGTCTTAGGCTCCACCGTGCGAGGCGCTCTGAAGGATCCTTCAAGTTAGCTAGCCAACACAAGGCGTGGTGGTCGCTCACAACTTTGAAAGGCCTGCCGTAGAGGTAGGGACGGAACTTGGATGTAGCGCAAGTGGTGGCAAGACACTCCTTTTTTGTTGTTGAATAGTTGACTTCCGCCTTGGATAGCGAACCGGCTAGCATAATTGATGACCCTGTCCAGTCCGTCAGACCTCTGCTTGTGCAGAGTTCAACACTGCTTGCATCGATGTGTACTTCTGTTTCGGCTTATTCGTTGCAATGCGCAAGTATTGCTGGCGTCTGTAGGCGTCGTTTAAGTTCTTCAAATGCTTCGACTTGCGCAGCTTCCCACTTGAATTCCACGTCGGATTTTGTGAGGTGAGTTGCGGTGAGGTGTAGTGGCCTGGCGATGGCTAACGGGACAGTCGTCGGGGTGTCCACTGCGATCCTGTGTCGGCGATATCATGAGGTCATTCACCTAGTTGCGGACGCGGTGCGTTCACGGTGAAAACTCGTAGTCCCATCTCGCGGTACTGACAGCGGCGGCAAGTGTGACCAGCTTCTCCGCAATGGTAGCAGAGTGGGCGGTGGTGAGACGCGCGCCAAACGTCGGTTTTCCTCGGGGTGTAACGCTGGCTGACAGATGGGTGGTATGGCGTCGTTGGTGGCGGTGTCTGGCGGCGGTACTGCGGTACCGCCGCCAGACACCGCCGCCTCAGCCGGAAGCTATGAGCTTCTGGCTGAGGCTTCGCTGCTTCGGGAATTCCAAGCGATTGCCGAACTTCCTCGCGGACAATGTCGGCGATCGAATCAACTTGTGGCTGCGGCGAAGGTAGCAGCTTGCGCAGCTGCTCCCCCATGATCGCTCGGATGGTCCCGCGCAGGTCGTCGGTGCTGAAGGCATGAACATCGGCGCAGTTGGTTGATGAGCGGCGGTTGTACTGCCTTGTCCGCATCTCAAGCGCCTTTTCTATTATCGTAGCCTCGGTAAGGAATTCGTTAACAGTCTTGGGCGGGTTGCGAAGAAGTCCCGCAAACAGCTCTTGTTTGACTCCTCGCATCAGGAACCAGAGCTTCTTGTCTTCCGGCATTTCGGGGTCTGCGTGGCGGAAGAGTTTGGTGATTTCTTCAGTAAAAAGTGTCACGTTCTCGTTTGACAGCTGGACACGAGTTTCGAGAAGAGCCTCGGCCCTCTCCTTGTGGAAGACGCTCGTGAAATTTGAAGTAACGTAGCTGGCACAGGCCAGGGCCACAAGTAAAACAGGGTTTATTGTTCTTGTTCTTGTTCGCCTTTTATCTATGGCGCACACCCACTGTGGGGGGATTGGCCAAGAACTGAGTGGTTTTATAAAATATTCTTGAATTTTAGAAAAAGGGAGGCTATAGAATAGAAAGATTAGAGATTACAGAGAAATTATGATGTTAATTCTAATCTATATATTTCTAAGAAAAGAAAAACCAAGATAAACAAAACGAAGTTCTTTTTTAATAAAAGGTAATAAAATAAAGCAATACACTCATTTTTTTTAATACGGATATAACAGTATTCATTCGTAAGGATAATAATACTGGTCAGCTAGTCAACCGATTGGTTTTATTGATGTAGTTTCTGATAGCTACGCATACCTTCGCATTGTAGAACCCAGAAATAGAGGCTCCAAAGACAAAATGACAGGCACAGATAAATCCATTCCAATAGCACGTAAAGGAGTATTCCAAATACGTACTATCGTCGTCTTCGTCAGTCTACGAAGAGCACGTGTGCACGGGTCATGCAGATGCGCCCAGCCGCAGTTCCGCAATTCGCTCGATACAGCACTTCCTTCCCCTAAAATGTCTGGTGAGATACTGCACGTCCTTCTAAAACCTGTCCGGAACTCTTCTTTTGCGAGTTCAACGTCTGGGTAGGACCGGGTCTTCCACAACGCTTGCAGGCTGGTCAGTACCCACCCCTTCGTCTGTTTGTCATTATTTCCATATTACCACTTGTCATTTATGCTCGTCATACTGTCACGTCACTCAATGCCAAATTTGGTGTATATGAAGCTAGCGAAACGGCCACGAGAGTGCCATGAGCGTGGCATGCAAGTCATGTCGCACATGACATGTCATGATTTCCGTATTACCACTTGCCATTTAAGCTCGTCGTACAATCACGTCGCTCAATACCAAATTTGGTTTATAAAGCTAGCGAAACGGCCACGAGAGTGCCATGAGCGTGGCATGCAAGTCATGATTTCCATATTACCACAAGTCATTTATGCTCAGCATACAGTCATGTCACGCAATACCAAATTTGGTGTATATCAAGCTAGCAAAACGGCCGTCAGCGCGCCATGAGCGTGGCATGTAAATTATGTTGTACATGTACATGACGTGTAGGTCATGATTGTAATATTACCACTTGTCATTTATGTTGGTCAGGCAGAAATGTCTCATTGTACCAATTTTTGGATATATCAAGTTAAGAAAACGGCCTCAGGAGCACTATGGCCATGGCGTATAAATCATACTTTTCATGACAAGGTTATTCATGATTTTCATGATATGACCAATCATTTGTGTTCTTCATACAGTCATGTTATGCCATACCAATTTTGGTATAAATCGCATTAACGATACGGCCAGGAGAGCACAAAATCGTAGGCGGCTAGATAGATAGATAGATAGATAGATAGATAGATAGATAGATAGATAGATAGATAGATAGATAGATAGATAGATAGATAGATAGATAGATAGATAGATAGATAGATAGATAGATAGATAGATAGATAGATAGATAGATACGCTCAAAGTCGCCGAAGTTTGCTAAGAAAGGCTTCGCATTTAAAAAAAAAGATGTGTTGGGTAACGTAGGGTAATTTTGGCCTTGGCGTAGGGTATTTTCCAGAAATTGGTTGGCAACACTGCTGAGCAAACGTCTTGCAGGGTGTTTGCATGAAAGCGAAAAACAGCAGTTGTTCCATATGTGCATGCTCTTTACCACAATCTGAAAAAGATTTCTCAGCGAGCTAACATTTTCTGTACCTGATAAGTTGTAAAAAACTTTCAGTATTACAGACCCGAACCACAAAGAAACTTGCAGCATGTACAGTTGCAGCTCAAGAATAAGTTAGTGCAGTGCACAGGGAAAACGGTGTACCGTTATCTTGCGGCCAGACGGGCAGGTGCCTAAATTCTAGATTATCTGAACACAAGTAGAATGTTGAAAAATATCAGGAAGGCAACCGAGCCTATCATTGTTCTCGCTGCGGGTGCGGTGCGTTGTATCGGTTAGTGGAGTTGAGTGTTGTCTGCAGAAACTGGGAACAGATCGCACCTTAAGTTATAGAAGCTGACTTGGGTGATAAGCTTGGTGATGAATGTGTAAGTACCCGTTCAATTGTTCGTGTTCACAAATGAAGTGAATTTCTGCGCATGATGTGATTATCTATTCCTTATGACATGTCAGGGCTATAAATTGTGCATTTCTGAAAAAATAAACCACGGCTGTAGGAAGTCTTTGTCTAGGTGTGTTCGTCCGTTGTTTTTGTACTGTTTTTTACGGCAAGAACTCTTCGTCGCTTACTGCTCACATGCAGCCTTTCTACGCACAGTCGCCTGGGTCGCACTCACCAAAAGACAGCGCCGGCACAAGGATGTCTGTGGAGCCAAACTCGCACCTCTTGGGCACAGAAAAGCCGGTATTGCTGAGCTCCATTCTCTCAGCGTTCCGCACAGAGGGGGGTTTTCGAGCAGATGTGGATCACACTAGGCCAGCACGCGTGTGTCGTCTAAGCGCCAGATCTGAACGGACAGGGTCGTCGGAAAGCGCTATCGATAAGCGACGCGATAACAGGCGCTGTACGAATCGCGAGAAGCTCATACAGCGAAAGAGCAAAAAGCTCGCGTTGTCTGCAGTTTCAAGAGGAACGGCTAGCCGGCATAGGTGATTTGTATTCTTTCCGTTGCATTCCTGCGACCGTATTAGTGCCATACTGATTTGTATTCACGGTTCTGTTTCGTTTTGTTTGCGGTTGTTCAAGACACACAGCAAACGAAGCCCTTGAGACACGATTTGCCGAGGGAAACCAGTGTCAGGGGAAACCATGCATTCTTTCTTTATTTATGCTATGCGCGGCACTACAGCGTGTGCTGCACAAATTCATGGCAAGTCAGCACTCACTCTTAGCCACACATAGCACTGCTAAATGTACAGTTTGAATGAAAAAAAAAACTTTGCGCCATTTCACTCTGTGAGAGTGAATGGCAGTGATGCTGTTGTGAGCACATGGGTCACACAGAATATCGAACCACACACGCTGCAACCTAATCCTCATTGCCTGTCCTTTTCAATTGAGCCTATGTTTTTTCGCGCACGCTGTGAATCGGCGTGCGCCGCGTATGCGTTCCATTCTTTATTTTCAGTGCAGAGGTGGCGGGCTTTGCCTAATCGGCGTGACACATATACGTTTTTAGTGACGCACAGCCACACACAGCTTGGCTGTGAACGCCCTGTGAATGTTTACGTGCATGCAGATAAATCGAAGTAAACATTAGGCAGATATCTGCTTGGTTGGGGGGTAACAAAATTTAAAGAAGGAGGCAAATCGGAATTTATTTTGCAGTTTACAACTATTTAAAACCTCATCGGCTACTTCAGGAATCAGAACGCCCGACATCTACAGCACTAATATACACCGTCTACGAGAAGTATCTGCCAATCTCGCACGTACATCAAGAAGGTTGAAGATACGAGGTGAATTCGGTGCATATTTATTTCATGAGCGTATGAATTGGCTTGTAGTCCGAGGAAGATGGGGGGATTCTTTGCTCAACTTTGGATGTGAAAGAAGGTGTCTTCTCTAGACTGGGTAGTGTTGCAATAACTTGCAATAAAATTGTTGCAATAGTTGCAAAAAAATTGACAGTGGCATCTGCCACTTCGGCGCTCTGGGGAGATCACGCGGCAGGAAATTTCGGCTGGTATATTCCCAGGCGACAGCATCTGCTTCCTTCGATTTTAGGTGTTCATAGCCTGGGGCTCCAGGGTTGCCGTGGGGTGGGCATGAAGAGGCGCCAGAAATCACGCCCAAAGTAGACAAAGTAGCCATGTCATTTGATATTGTTACGAGGCATGGTGCATGAGCCCACCGTGACAGACGAAGAGACGAAGAAGAAGCTGGTGTGCCGCGCGGGATTCTGGCAGCTATTCGGTGGCAGCTGTTCGGCACTTCTAAATATTGTAAATACACTCGCTTCTGTCTTTCTTGCGTATTCTTCATTCCCGTGACAATTTGGTGGAGGTGCGAGGTATCGCTAAATTTCTAGCCAAATGGAACAGAAGCGGTAATACCAACATGGTCTTTACTATTAATGAATAAATAAAACCATTTTGATAAGTAAAACCACAAGTTTAAGAAAGAGCCATGGCGCCAACTGGAAATTTTCGTCGCCAACGGGGTCCAAAAGTAGCCAATTTGGCGCAAAGTAGCCACCAACGGCAACCCTGAGTGTATACATCTCGGGCTTTCTCATTCCTGAAGAAGTCGGTCAGGCCTCGAAACGTCGGGTATTTAAAATAAAAAGTCACAGTTTCAGGGTGAAGCAGTGAATGCGATAGCAACATCTTCTAATGTTAATCGAAGTGAGGCTGGCAGCTAACTCTTTTGGATACGATCTCACGCAACTCTACAAAATGCTTGTTTATGAGCATACGGCCGCTCCAGGGACACTGTTCATCGGTCGCTGTCGGCTGCTGAGATTGCGAGATAACACGAGCGACGACCGCGCTCGTAAAACCAAAGGTCGATGTGACTGCATGAGGGACACCCCCCCCCTCCCCCCTCGTGTCTTTCCGGGCTCGTTAAAGACGCGCGGGGCAAGTCAATTGATGGTTGATATAATCACGTTCACTCACTGTGGACGTCTCAGACAAATGTGGCAGTTGCGCTCTTCCGCGTTTCGGTTTCGGTTTGGCCGCTGAATTTGCCTGAACTTCATTACGCCACAATAATTAATCGAGGCCGCTTTTTCGAAATCTCAAAGCTGAAATTGATTCTTCGCATGAGCTACTTCATTTCCCTCATTGGACATAGCCACCCAACTCCGCTAATTAAAAGTTAATTAATTTAACTTTTTTATTTACTGTCCCAAATGATGTCTTCAACCATCTTAAGATGCCTGCCGCGACACGAAAAGCAATTGTGAAGACAGCGAGCAAATATCGCATTTTGCTGATTTTTCCAAAAATAGTGGACACATATCTTGAAACACCCTGTATATACATGTACATATACGGGACATGACGGCAAAAATCAGCCAAGAGTGTCCATTTAATTGCTATCGCAATAAAAAATTTCCCATCTCCCGCTAAAGGGAACCATGTCTGGATGGGAAGCAGCGGGCAGATAATTAGCTTGAGCGGGAGGAACGTCGCCGCTCTCATTTCACGGCAGCGGTCCGGGCGCCCATCGCGGCGCTGCACAGGTGAGAGAATGAGGCGCGCGCGCTCCATCATTTTCATACCGCGGAACTACCATGGCGCCCCCCAGCGGAGTATGCAGCTGTCACACTACCTGTCGTGCGCGGCGCTCCGTAGAGGATTCCTAGAGGAGAGGACGGGGGGGACCATAGGAGAGGGGGGAGGGGACGTGCATGCGCTGTGGGGGTGTGGGACGCGGGAGCCGCTCCGTAAAGTAGAGGATTCCTAGAGGAGAGAGGACGCGCATGCGCCGCTCCGTAGAGTAGATGATTCCTAGAGTATAGAAAGGGAGTGAGCGTAGGAGAGGAGACGCGCATGCGCTGTGGGGGGGTGTGGGACGCGGGGGGCCGCTCCGTAGAGTAGAGGATTCCTAGAGGAGAGAAAGGGGTCAGCGTAGGAGAGAGAGGGATGGGGACGCGCATGTGCTGTGGTGGTGTGGGATGCGGGAAGGACTAAGCCCCCTCCAAACACATGCAAGCAAGATCAATGAATGGGGTCAACCTGGGCGACAGACACCACCTGGCTAGCCATTGCTAAGCAGCCTCTCTGTGCTCTCGGCCATGACTGATGACTGTAGTAGTGGTTGACGGCCTTCATATTACTACAGTGTTCTGGTTCGCATAATGGGTGCTTCCCTACTTCATGAAAGTGGCCGGACGCGGGACGCGGGACGGGGGGACGCGGGACGCGATAGGGACGGACGAAAGCCCCGAGCATAAGATGCTTTGCATCTAAAATATTGGTTGGAGTTGCGTCTTGTCCTGTGAATGCATGCGAAATAATACTACAAAATGTTGGCAACAGTGGATGTTACGTTTTCTTTATCGGTGCGTTTCATATCTAGGTACACAAAATAGTACAGCTCACACACTTTTCAGGCTTTCTTTGTATCAGAAACGGACCTCCAGAAATCACCGATAAACTGTCACCGATATCGAATGCGTTACATTATTCATCAATCAGCGCCGACAAGTTTCTTTTAAAGAAACGTTATGTAAAGTTCATCCAACGATATACGCCATCCGTGACTTAAAAAAACGAGAAGCCACAGCATCTCAAGCGCACTAGACAGCGGTTAATGTAGCGTGAAAAACAGAAAATCAGTGAAAAATGGTAAACTTGCTTTCGTATACTTTTTGGCGGTGTGGGACGCGGGGGGCCGCTCCGTAGAGTAGAGGATTCCTACTCTCCTAGTAGAGGGGGAGGAGAGGGGACGCGCATGCGCTGTGTTGGTGTGGGACGCGGGAAGGAGGGACGGAATGCCCCCCCCCCCCCCCCCCCCAAACACATGCAAGCAAGATCAAGGAATGGAGTCAACCTTGGCGACAGACACCACCAGCCTAGCCATTGCTAAGCAGCCTCTCTGTGCTCTCGGCCATGACTCTTGTGACTATGGTAGTGGTTGATGGCCTTATTGTACTACAGTGTTCTGGTTCGCGCAGTGGGTGCTTCCCTACTTCATGAAAGTGGCCGGACGCGGGACGCTGGACGTGGGAGGGAGGGACGGGCATAGCCCCGAGCATAAGATGCTTCGCATCTAAAACATGCAAGATACCCCGCAGTAGACCTGTGCGCCGGTCCCTAAATCGCCGGTGGCGGCGCACCGGCGTGTCCACCTCCGGCGGCGCCGCGTCAACGACGCGGGCATCATGGGATCGACGGCCATAGTGGTGCGAGAAATTTGTCCCTTGAATTTAAAAAAAAAAAGAAATCTGTTACCCCGAAAGGACGAAGCAGTGAATGTGATAGCAACATGTCGTAATGTTATAATGAACTAAGGCTAGCAGCTAACTTTTTTCATCTGATCTCGCACAACTGCAAAACGCTGATGTTCCCGGCTGCTCCCGGGGAAAAAGCAGGTTTCGCGTTGTTTGGCGTATCGATGTTAACAGCACGAAGCGGTGAGATCTAGCGCGTAGTAGGGTATACGTTCTTACGATCGGCCTTGGAAGCCATCAT
>JALIZH010000497.1:0-10816 GCA_030522465.1 Rhipicephalus appendiculatus
CAGCTCGACACTTAACGCGCTGTTCAAGCGCAAAGGACGCACGAAACGTACGCGCGGGTATACACAGGACGAACGCGAACTAACAAGTGTTACAGTTGTTATTTTACTGTCTTACCTTAACGCAACCTTTCCGGCGAAAGCAGGCGACGTCGGAACTGCGCACACCAGCAGATAAGCGTGCGCCCGCGCTCACACGGGCGACTATGCCCCGTGGGGCAAAGTGCACGTTTGGCACGTTGACGACCGAACGCATCGCAACGAGCGGGGCGCCGTGCGCGCCCTTCGCGCCATCTCGCTGGTTGTGCAGAGAACACGCTGACATTGATATATCCCCCGAGATCGGCATACCGCCGGCGGTAAATGGTGTATATAAATAGCTTGCCGTTAGTACGCTGGAGGATGTGCGCATCTGTGACCGAGCGGTTAACGCCGCGCGCTGCTGCGCCAGAGGTCACCCGTTCGATTCGGCGCGTCGGAATATAGTTTTTCTCAATTATTTTTCTTCGTGGCTTTTACCGATATATATATATATATATATATATATATATATATATATATATATATATATACGCGACATCACGGCAAAAATCAGCCGAGAGTGTCCATGTAATTGCTATCGCAATAATAACGGTACGACTGCACGGGATGCCTTAGTGGAGAACTCCGGAAATTTCTACCACGTGAGGTTCTTTTACGTGCACCTAAATTACAGTACACGGGTCTCCAGCATTTTCGTCTCCATCGAAAATGCGGCCGCCGATGCCGGTATTCGATCCCGTGACCTGCGCGTCAGACGCCGAGCACCATATCCACTATTCTATTGTGGCGCGCGTAAGATATCATTTGTTGAGACCCGTGAAGCTTTCTTCTTGCAACAACAAAAGTTTTGCTCTCCTTGACACTTTTCTTTTGCCCTCATGAAAAAAAAGATTGTGGGATACGCACAACTCTAACTTAATATTGTATATTTTTTTTTACTGTCCCCCCTAGCCATAGGCGTGCGCAGGATTTCCCTTCAGGGGGGGGGAGGGGGGGGGGGGCGATGGTTCTTCGCAGCGCCCCCCCCCCCCTTCCTATTACGTCAATGTACGGGACTGAATATGCGCCCCCCCTTTCCCCCTCCTAGGTGACTAGGGGTGGCGGCCGCCCCCTCTACTCCCCCTCGTGCGCACGCCTATGCCCCTAGCTCTCTCTTTAAAACATCAAATCGTCTAATAATGACAGAAAGACTTTCTCAGAACAGTACTACTCGCTTTCAGCAATTAAATCAAAACTCAGACTGCACAACTTTTTCGAATCCATTGCTAGCTAAGATATTTTAACAAGATATTTTTACAAGATATTTTAACAATGAATACGTGGTCTAAAACAGCCGTTCTAAGCGTTGTGCAGACAGCGATGAGACCATGCACGGTGGGTGTTAAAAAATTAAGGCAGCTTGCACTAGTTGCCAAGCCTGAATGAAGTGCGGAGCTGGACAGCCTTCTTTGTTTCTCTTCGGTTTTTTCTTTTTTTTCCTCCTCCCTTTCTTTCTTTGTTTCTGTCTTTTCCAGTTTTTCTGTGTTTTTTTTCCTCTTTATTTCTATTTATTTCCATCATCATCATGGCAATCGAAGAACAAGAGCGCGCACTCAAATGGCTATACTATATGTGATTTTGCCGGCGTTAATATCATCACCAAGGCGCTCGAAGAACAAAAGGAAGAAGACTTCTCCTTGGCGCGAGCGCGCGCGCAAATGCCTATGCTACATGTGATTTTGCCTGTGTTACGTCAATCTACGACAGCATACGACGATGACTGCAGTATACGACAGCCCAATCCCCTAAAGTGCTCCACACTTGCAACACTAAGAAATGACCCTCCGCGGTAGTTTACTGGTTATGGCAATAGACTGCTGTCCCGAGGGTCAGGGGATCGAATCCCGGCAGCGGCGGCCGCATTTCCGGTGGAGGCGGAAATGCTTGAGGCCCGTGTGCTCAGATAAATTTAGGTTCACGTTGAAGAACGCCAGACGGTCGAAATTTCCGCAGCCCTCTGGTACGGCGTTCCTCATAGTTATATCGTGGTTTTGGGACGTTAAACACGAACAAAGAAACAGCAAGAAATAAAAAAGCAGAAAGATGAACCAGTTTTTACACCTGCTGGCTTACCCTGTGCTGGGGAAAATTGTTAAATAATGGCTGGAAATTGGGCATGTTGGTTCATGATCAAAATTTATTTAATTGTGCAAACAGGATACCGACTAAAGCAAGAGACGACGACACACAGAGCGCGAACTACCAACAGAAGTGTATTTCCTTGAACACACAGTTTTTATTCAACCGTAAAAGTGCCACCCCACATGTACTAACAATCAACTTCATAGAAAAGCTAGCTCTTTACTAGATAAGTTAACCGACGGTGTAATGACGCATTCGGAACATAAGCTTACGATGTTTTCAGCTTCTATAATCTCCCTTGTCTACTTATAGTACTTGGATGAAACAACAGTACATGCGTCGAAAACAGGTTGACATCCACAAGTCTTACAATGAACAAGCCATTAGCCGTTGTCCTGTTTGCGCGATTCAACACTTTTGGTTAAAGAAATTAAAGGTCCGACTGAGACACTGACAATAAAAAAAAAACTAAGAAGGAAAATGGCAATGCTCAAACATGGCCTATATGTCAACTCTTTTTTTAATCCTCAAACGGATTGGGACACCAATGACAGTGGTAGATGATAATCACAAAGAAATCCCCAACTATTTGAAGGACAATATCACAGTGATGCCTGTTCCAAGGAATGTTCACCCCATTCATAAATTCATAATGTGAGCAGAAGGCAAGCCAGAGCCAAAGCCCTGCTAGAAAAAGCTAAAAATCAGGCTGAAGAATGCTCGTTTGTCGACGTGGCTTTCATGTCCAGTAAACGAGCCTTCACAACAGTACTTGTGAACGGCAAAGGTGAACTCGTTAACTCGGCTTCCATCTACACCACAAAATCAGAAATTGCCGAGCACGTAGCCATCGCATTGGCACTTTTAGATCCAAATAGATCGATGGTCCACAGCGATTCTAGGGCAGCCGTCCGAGCATTTGCCAAAGGAGTAATTTTTAGACAGGCTCTGGCAATTCTCAAGGGAAAAGTAATTACACCACACACGATCATCTGGTTTCCTGCTCACATGGGAGAAATCAATGGTGCTCCCACGAATCTCAACGAATCTGCCCACAATGCTGCACGAGGACTTGTCAACCGTACAGCTACAAGGCAAGAAGAGGCTGAGGTTTCAGACTGCAGGGATCACTTCCTCTCTTACAACGAAGTCACCAAACACTTCTATCTAGGACTCAGATCCATCCATCCATATTAGCGAAGGTCGCACCAGGTGACAGATCTAGGTCACAGCAGACGTGGTGGGCACCTAGCTGGTTCTGGCTTGGCTAGGCTTTTACCCCGCTCACCTTTCACTTTCCAACTCCTTGCTACACTATAATATAGAGGGACATCCTTGCTCTCTCTTAATTTCTTTATCTTTCTTTTCTTCAGTCTGTGTCTTTCTATCTCCCCCTCTATGTCTAATTCTTTCTCTCTCTTTCTATCTCATATGTTGACACCTCTCATATCTTTATGGGAGTGACTTATCTATTTCTCTGTTTGCACGGTAACTGCGTAGGAGCGACCTATTACTACTGAGGGGACTAACAGGCGCTCCTTCACGATAAAAAAATCACAGCATATCCACAGAGTGAATGATGATGAGTGGGCGAAGCTCCGGAGGTTCATCGGTGGTGGTTGGTTGCATGTGGTCAAACGATATGCATGTGAGACCATATCGCGATGCCATGTGTTGTATGGCATCGCGATCGTCATCGTCATCAGCGTCATCGTTATGACGCATAGTGGGTAGATTCCATGTGGTGTGCCGTGATGGCAGCGTCATCGTCATCACGAGGTGGCTACTACGTACTACAAACTACAGGGCACGCACGACCCACGGCATAAGGAGCTTCGCCCCTAAAAAAAACAAATTGATTGGTTTCTAGTTGAACTCCTGAGCATTTGAAGGTTGATATATGCATTCGACTCAACATACAATCAATATACACCAATAAATTTAGAAGTAAACGGCAGAAAAATTGAAGGACACTTTGTACATTCCAAAGTGTGTCCGGCGAAAGCTTGTGGCCATTCGACTGACTACGCAATGTCTTTTTAACGCGATAGCGTTAAACAGCTTGTTTCGTAGAAATTCCGGCGTCGGCGTCGGTGTCGGTGTCGGCGTCGGCGTCGTCGGTTGTGAGCGAAAAATCATCAACTTGTCCGGGACAGAAAAATCGAGCAAGATGCAAATAAAATAAATAATAAAAGTTTCGAGGTCCGAGTGAGGGTCGAACCTAGGCTGTCTGCGGGGCAAGCAGATGTTCCTCCACACAGCCACGCGTCTGCTTGGAAATACAGCAAAAATAAATTCCTCTGCTTGGAAGGGTAAAGATGCAAATAAAATAAATAATAAAAATTTTCGGGCCCGAATGAGGATCGAACCCAGGCCGTTTGGGTGGCAAGCAGATGTTCTACCACAAAGCCGCACGTCTGCTCGGAAATACCATGAAAATAACTTCCTCTGCTTGGAAATGCAGTGAAAATAACTTTCATGCTTTACAAACACACGCGTCCCGTATACAGGCGCCACAATACAACATTTATTGTCGCAGTAATATTGCGTGGTATAAGCTTACATTGCCATCGGGAGTCAGAATATGTTAATATCATAACGACATCGTGGTTTAAAGCCGGCTACCCATTACAAAAGGCACACACGTTACTGAGCGTATTCCCTAAAGACCACGTAGTGGCTGCATAGCAAGTTCGACAACATTTCACGCGCATAGTAATTGCTTGTTGTTTAAAGCATGCTACCCATTACATAGCATGCACTAAGTGGTTGAAGGAAGCACTAGGGACGGGATATCGCTATCGCGTTCAACTCTTAAAGGCGAAGCTTAAGGGTCCCCCGATTTTTTAAAAAATTGTCAGGCGCGCGTAGTTGGGCCCTCATTGCAGGGCTTCACAGGTACGAGCGGTTCACTGCACTTGGTCGAGGACAGCCAATCGGCTATCTTTTCACTCATCCGCAAGCCATACCTCCCATTGCCTATTTAGCCTGAGGGGTTGTGCCATAATATATGGGCTCGTAATACATGGAGGCTTTTCCTAGCACTCGCTCATGTCATCTTGAAGCGTTGTTTTGTGTGGGCGCCATGGACAGACGTCCAGCAATCCATATAGGCTTATCTCACTTTGTACGTAGACGCAAATTGTGGAAGCTGTTTTAATGTATCGTCAGTCCCTACTCCGTTGCCTGTTAAGCGCTTTGTGCGGATGGCCATAGACTCTGCGTTCCTCCCGGTGTTGTAGAAGAATGTCACGAGTGCTTGAAAGAAGTTCCGCGTTCAGCCCTGCCGCAGCTCAGTTGTGGAATGCTCGACCGTACGACTGAATGACTGCATGACGAACATAAATGACATGTTGTACCATAAACATAATGACATGCACGTCATCTGCGACATGATTTACATGCCATGCTGATGGTGCGCTCGAGGCCATTTTGCTAGCTGGATGTACCACAATTGTTATGTCGCGACATTTCTGTATGACGAACATGAATTACAAGGGCTGGCACAGAAATCACGGCGTGCATGTCATGTCTGACATGGCTTACATGCCACACTCATGGTGCGCTCGCCGCAGTTTCGCTACTTCGATATGTACCAATATTGGTAATGCGCGACGTGACTGTATGGCGAACATAAATTACAGGCCGTAAAGTGAAAATCATGAAATTCAAATTATGAGCTTCATGGTTGACATCACACAATCTTAAAGCGCTCGCGGTCATTTCTCTCACTGAATATATACCAAACTTGCTATGACGTGACATGACTGTATGATGAACATAAATGAGAGGTCTTAACATGAAAATCATGTACGAAGTATTCGCATGATGCTGTCGCGGTGCACTTCCGGCCGTTTTCTTGACTACATATATGCCAGAACCGGATTAGCACGGTATGAGTGCGTGACGAATATAAAGGACAGGTCCTAACATGTTAAACATGACATGCAAATTATGTAAAGCATGATTTGCTCCTTCCTGGCTGCTTCGCATTACATCGATTCCCACAGTGCGTGGGATGTGCCGGCTTTTTGTACGTGCATGCATGCGTGAGAAACGTGCGATAGTGAACTGCATGTCATGACGAATGCCTTCATTTGCCCGCAAGACAAACAATGCGATGTATGCCGCTCCTCTCTGACTGCTTCGCATTACATCGATTGCCACAGTGCGTGGTGTCTGCCGGATTTTGGTGTCTACAATGCTTTGTAAACTAAAACGCAGTTAGGCATTGAATTAACGTTCAACGAATGCTGCGAATTGGAGTTCTGATACAAAGTGCGCTCATTTTCTTCTCTTCGTTCTTACCTTCAGGAAGCGGGTCGATCTTAGGTGGCCTTCATGGCTGATGCTACGTCTTTCCTTGGCGTAGACAGCGTAGAATCCAACCGCAGCCTGTCACACACCTCGCAACAATGTCCAAACTCCAGCGCCAGAAACTAACTTGCAAACCTGGCTGTGGCACCACCGGTAGAAGCGCGGGCCTTTCGTCGCTCGTACTCGGCTCGTGCCACGCTGGGCAAACTCGGCGCGGCGGTTACGCGGGCTGTCTCCGTCCGTGGGCGTGTATGACGGCGGCTGCTCCTCGGCGCATGCGCGGCTAGGTGAAAGGCGCGAAGGTTTCTTTTTTTTCTTTTTTTTGCAGACGGCGGACGTTTTAGATCAAGCTTTAAGAGCTTCGCTTTTAAAAATAACTATTATCAAGAGTGAACGAGCCTCCTAGGACCACAGTGTCGCTTTACGTTCTTTTTCTGAACAGTGTAGATCGTTATGGCAGCTACGTACTGGAGTGTTAAAAACGCGCCAATATAAGGTACGTAAACTGTGTGGTCAGCGTCCTGCGTTTATGTTAGGGCTTAATAAAGCTTTATATGGACATTTTGTAAGCATTTTTCAAGCATTCCATGCTGAATGCCCGACTCCTGGCCAAGGCACTACAGCTGATATGTCCCACTCATCCACCATGTTGGTCTAGTGGTTATGGTCCTCGACTACGGACCCGAAGGTCGCGGGATCGAGTCCCTGGCTGCAGGTGGCTGCATTTGCGATGGACGCAAAAATGATTAAGGCCCGTTTACTTATATTTAAGAGCGCATTAAAGAACCCAAGGCGGCCGAACTGGTTCAAAATCCTCCAATACGGTGTCTTTCATGATCATATCGCGGTTTTGGGACGTTAACTCGAACAATTATGTTATTATGATATGTCCCACTCAGTCAATGCAAGCCGCAAGAATATGTATTACGTTTTTGACAACTTCCTTCGGGTGTTGCTGGCCACAACACGAAGCGCTTAGTCGTGACGTCTGGCTGTCTTAAGACGCCACAGCACTAAAACTTAAAGGGGCCCGGCAACACTTTTTTCAGCATGGTCAGAAAACGCTGCCGATAGGTAGTCGAAGCTCCAGAGAACACGCGAGCCAAACATTATAGCGCAGCATGTGGTCTGAAATTTACAATTATTCTCAAAGCCAGCTAGAACTCACTCCCTCTTCTGTCTACAAATGATGCCATTTACCGAAATCACCTGCGCCATATACCCATGTCCACGATCATTGGCTGATTTTCAGCACCGTAACCTCTATACTTACTGTGCCCACCGCAAGATGCCGCCACGTGCCGGCATAGGTCATACCTTTAAGGGAGTACTCACTCAAACTCCTCACCACAATTTTTTCAGCCTTCGCACTCACTCACGTTCACACTACGTCCACACACGCATGAGTACTCACTCATACTCAACTCACCACGTTCAAATGAGTGTGAGTGAGTGTGAGTTGAGTGCACTCATGAGTGAGTGTGCCGAGCTCCATAGGTCGGCACCTTAAGGGAGTACTCACAAACTCACTCACCACAATTTTTTCAGCCTTCGCACTCACTCACGTTCACACTCACGTCCACTCACACTCATGAGTACTCACTCACGTTCACACTCACGACCACTCACACTCATGAGTTCTCACTCACGTTCACACTCACGTGACTCACACGCATGAGTATCACTCATACTCAACTCACCACGTTCAAATGAGTGTGAGTGAGTGTGAGTTGAGTGCACTCATGAGTGAGTGCCGAGCTATGCGTGCCGGTGCGCATATTCGCGATCACATTGAGAGTAAAGCGGCGTGTTCGAAGAAAAAAATGAAGAGAAAGTGCTCACAAGGTCATGACATGCGCTGGCGAAGGGACGCATCTTCATACAGTAGGTACTTGTTCTACGGACTAGTTGTGCTTCCTAATAATCATGGTGCAACGCAATCATGTGTCCTTGCGCTGCACCATGATTATTAGCATCTTCTTACCCCATTGTCATCTTCCTCCTTGCGTATCTTACCGCGCGGTCACTGGTACGAAAGAAGGGAGAAAGCTGTCAAAGCGTGCGGCAAATCCGTGCAACTCCGCTCGTACTTCAACGATTTTCAAAATTTTTTTCGGCAGTCGACTCGTGAGGCAATAGGCGTTTTTCAATGAAGCCATTCGGATGATAACTTTGAAAACGTACTGCATGGTGCCTTTAAGAGAACAGAGAGCTGTGGGAAGTAACATCACACAAGGAGAACAGCCGATGGCCTTAAAGGCATTAAAGAGGAGGGTATCGCGACGAAAGGAGTCAAGAATGGGAAAACGTGGCGTGGGTAGTGATTGACCGGGCGAATTGAACGCACTACGGGGCGATGCAGTGTCGTGGTCCCGGTGCAAGGAGAGGAGAGGGAACGAAAATGCGGGTATGTGAACCGTACTTGCTTCCAGTCTCTATCCTATGTAGACAGGATGCGGTTATAGAAAGAAAAGAAGGAATCAAGCTAAATGAGGTGACGAGGACAAAGCGCTCCACCTCAACCACAGATTCTCGTCGAAACTATGCAACTAACTGTTGTCCTTCGACTTGAAGTTACCACAGCTGAGAATCACACAGGCATTTTTGCTGCTTGAATGCGGGAGAGTTTGAGGGGCTACTTCACTTGGAAAATTTGGCATGTACCCTCCGTGCGTAACGTTGATAGTTAGTGGATCGATACCTGGGGGTTGAGAAAAATTGTTCTATCGCGCAAGGAAACAGTAACAAAGCAACAAGGTTCCCGCAAAGCATTTCTGTTGCAGACGGAGCAGTTAGTGCAACAGGTAACTATATCACACCGTCGGAGCAAAAAGGAAGCAGGATAGCACAGCTGCCGCAACAAGTAACTGTACCATCTGCGAGATATCTTAACCTCGTCCTCTTCTGTACCCAGAGTGTAGAGTAACATACCATGCTTTTCTATCTGGTTGACCTCCTTTCCATCTGGTGAACCTTTCTAACGCACGCAGATAAGGTTGCGAATCGAGACAACGTAATGGAGCAGCATTGGTTAGGTCAAAAACCAATTTCTGAAAATGCAATGACGTGAAAACGCACTTTGTCTAAAGCGTGTCGCGCATGTTCCACGTATGGCGAGGTCGGATAAAAGATTCGCGAGATTCTATTGTGAGTACTAAGCGCAACATGACGGTGCGCTGCAGTCTTGGACAATTCAATTTGTCTACGCTCGCACAAATCCCAGGCCTGTATAAAGGCTCCTGCCACAAGCTTTTCTATTGGTGGGTAACCGGTGTTCGTTTACGCGCAGCGCACAACAAAATTCCTTACTTGCCTCGGTATACTAGTGTCGCCGCAGGCTTTGCTTAAAAGTGGTAGCATGCCTCAACTTCAGCGCACTCAAGTGCACTGTGACACAGGCATCAGAGACTCGCGCCCTGTGTGCATAACCTCGGAACTTAATTTATTTCGAAGTACCGTACAGGCCCCACTAGATGAGTTGACTAAGGAGAATATAAAAGAAAAAAAGCATAAAGATGACACATGACAGCCAGAAAGGTTCACAACAATAACATGCTTGAAAAAGTGTTACAGATAGAGCTCAATGAGAAAGCAATGCTAAGTATAGTTAAGAGTTAACCCTCTCTCTTGGTTAAAAATAGCACTAAAGAAGGTCATTGTACGTCGGCTCTGCTCCTTTCATTTGTTTTGTTCATAGCTCAAAAAGTATTCCAGTGGCACGATCTTCACGAACGAAAACTCTACGCAAGAGCTTCTCATCGTCAATGTTATCGTCAATGTTATAGCATGGTCGTCATCAAGAATTAACGTCGCCAACAATAGCTGTAAATTTAGGGCAGATAAAGCTATTTGTAATCACCCTTATTGATTTTCTGAGTTGCCATTTGTAGTTTTAAGTTACAAAACACAAAGCAAACAGTGGAAAAGGTTAATGAATATGGCGAAACCAGAGCCCATCCCTACATTATGGGATGCTTCAGACGAATGGTTTCGCAGGTGCCTATAGATGTTGTATAGTAAAACTTAGTTCACAGCCATTGCCCACTAAAGTAAGTAGTTTCTCGGGCTATAAATTTCTCGGCAAAAGCGTAAAAAAAATAGAGCGAAATAGATGAAAAGGAAAGACTGAGAGGTTAACATGGTATGAGTAACCGATTTGCGACCCCAAAAGCGTCAAAGTGGTAATTTGTGTTTTTAATGTGCTTGAAAATACCTGCGCTAAGACGACGGAGAACACACAGAAAAAGAAGAACACAGGGCAAGTGTCCTTCTTCTTCTGTGTGTTCGCCATCGTCTTCGCACTGTTTTTCTTTTTTTTTTCAAGTATGCATCAATTCCA
>JALIZH010000498.1:0-25960 GCA_030522465.1 Rhipicephalus appendiculatus
TGTTCCTGGTCGAGCCTTTCATGAACGGGATCCGTGGCAACGCTTGTGGGCATCATAAACGGGTATGCGCCACAGACATCGGGTAAGTCCCACTACTGACCACTGGTCCGCTAAAAATTAAGGCAACAGTTAGCCCAACAAACAGGTATGTGCCACAGAAGTCTGCGCGTCCTATCAGAAAACTATCACCACCATAAACTCGTATGTGCCACAGAAGTTGGGTAAATCCCCCTACACTAAAAAGCTAACTGTTGCTTACTTCATTGTGGCTACCAGCGCGAAGCACGTAGACGAGGAAGCAAGAAGTAGACACGGCACAGCGCTGAACTTTCAACTGAATTTTTATTGAGGAACACGAAAACATATTGTCACGTGGGTGTGACGTCGACGAAGGCAGCAGGCGACGTGTTTAAGATGAAACTGTTTATTAGGCCGAACTTGTGGCCGGTAAACGGAAAGTAAGATTACAGCAATACACGCTGGCACTGATAGCGGCGAACAGAGAAACGCGCGTGACAATATATACATCGAAAAAAAGGTAACAGTATGTGACTATCCCAGCCTTGGCAATCTATAATCAAATGACTCGGAAAAAGCACACTGCGCATTTAAGCAGAGTAAAGGATACGTCTACCAAGTAAAAGGCATAATCTAAACACGACTTGGGGAAACATAGATAATTATCCACAATCTAACAAGTTAGCTTCGTTGTCCAGTAAGGCAACAGATGGCTGACTGACACACTGACTCCCGTTTTTAAGTATAAAAAACGCCTCCATTATCTCTCTTGAGAGTTTTTCGGGGTGCTTGAAGAGCACGTTTGCTTTTTCAAAAAGGGGGTGGCACCCACAACCGCGACAGTGCATGGACAAATGTGAATGCGCGAAGCCTTTCAAAGAACTGTGGTGTTCTCTCAGCCTCATATTTAAACACCGCCCGGTCTCTCCTATGTATTTACTTCCTTTTAAGTGGAAGTTATGTGTAGTGGGATTTACCCACTTTCTGCGGCACATTGCCATTGACATGCATCTTAAGCGAAGGCTTCTTTGTAAACCTGTGTATAAGAGTGCTATGGTCAAGATCCAATAATAATAAGTGATTTATTTCGGACACAGAGCGAGTCTTGGATGGCAAGGCTAAATGCAGAACATTGTCTGCCTGACTAAGGCCTTGTCACTCATACATTGCTCCAACAGTGAGGCAGCATAGAACACAAGGCCATACATAAAGTTCAGCAAAAGAGTAACAAACATAAATTTGTTACATGTAAATGTTACAGAAAAGACTAACAACACAAGTTCTAAGGAACAACAATTTTGTATACGCTAATACAATTTGTAATAACAAGAAAAAAATGGGATAAAACTCTACTACCACCTCAAAGCTTAACAAAGATAGCTAAATAAAGAGCACTGATACAACGTATCTGAAAGACTTCCAAGACATGGAAATGCGATAACCTGACAAGGGAAAGGCCACCAGCTTCACTATTTTATCAGTGTCCACGAAGCGGAGCTGCATGATTGAATTTCGATGCGATAATTGACCAGCGAATCAGCGACGGCACACATGCGCTTATAGGGGGTCTGATTTGCGTGTTTTTGTTTTTTTCCGAAATAATGTCACTTGATGTTTAGCGGTCGTCCTGTGCACCATGTTCTCAGCACTCTTTTTCTTGCCACTTTTGCGCTAAATAAAAAGTGTCGTATGTGATACAGCCCCCAACTCGCCCAACATTGCAGGAAGTTTTATTGAAGTTTCAATATATGTATCGTGCATATATTCCACGTATATGTTTGATTGTAAATAAAGATTTGATTGATTTGATTTGATTGACTCTCTTAGCGTATGAGAGAGAAGCGGCACCTCTGACTCTGAGCTTCCACTAAGTTTATTGGATTTTAAACTTTAAACTTTATTGGATTTTAAACCGGTAGAGTGTGTAACACTAATCTTCATAAAATAATTTGACTAATTGCCTTTTACGTATTTTGTGCGAAATTTCTCAGTCCCTTTTTTGAAGTTCAATTGGTCGTGTATTTTCTATATGCTTGCGTAGTTGCTGCTTTTTTGTAAATATTAAAGATATATCCCCATGTATCATATATGAATACATGATAGCCCTTGTGGTGTATATAAAATTGTTAAGTCTCAATTATTGCAATAATATATGTATTTTGATTCTGGGGACCAGTGCTTTATTTCTGCTTTCTTTGCGCAAGGTTCATTCATGATCCACGACTTTAAAAGAGGAATGCCGTCTCCTAAAGAAGCGTGTGTAGCCCAAAATTGCCACGTATTATTTTCAATGTAGTTCTTCACCTTTGTCGATTACTTCTGTGTTTATGCTTTTCCTTAGTCACGTCGCAGTGCTAAATACGAAAACTAAAAAAAATGTTTGTTTATGCAATGTATGCGTTAGCTGTTAAATATAGGGGCCAGAACCGTGTCAAGCTGCTAGATGGCAGCTTTTTGTTCTTGTCCTCGCGTTCGGTATTTTACTGACGCTGTTATGAATGCCAAATTGATTGATTGATTGACCGACTGACCGACCGACCGACCGACCGACCGACCGACCGACCGACCGACCGACTGACCGACTGACTGACCGACCGACCGACCGACCGACCGACTGACTGACTGACTGACTGGACTGACTGGCTGGCTGGCTGGCTGGCTGATTGGTTGATTGATTGATTGATTGATTGATTGATTGATTGATTGATTGATTGATTGATTGATTGATTGATTGATTGATTGATTGATTGAGAGTTGCAGATGGCCCGGGCCTCAGGACGGTATCACGTGCGCAGCGACCCTTTCGGCCCATGCAGTAATGGCTAACTGTCTTTCTTTCATTATTGATAGTTTTAACGAGGTCGACCCAAGCCGATCATGAGGAAGCGTTCCTCCAATACAGAACGATGGCTCTGGCGCAGCGGCTAAGTCCGATTACATCGCAGGGTTGACGAGGCGGCCACCATAATGAGCTAAAAGGGTGTCTGGCTGTCTCTTTTGGGAGTTGTTCATCCTCGTGAGCTCTTACAGACGACTGACTCGAAAGTGTTTGGTGGTCTCTACATGACAAGGAAAAGACACGCCACCCAGTGCTTTCAAGCTTATCTTGGTTAAGCTATATAGTATAGGGTCTGACAGCTATGTGCTAACCCAGGTGTTGTTTTATTTTCTAGTTACTTTTTTTTTCTTATTAGGAGAGTCACTGATACACAAATGTAGTACTGCTAATGAAGGTTGGCCGATGACCAAACACGATATGTATGTGTCTACTAGCCGTACATCGTACGAATTTTTGCTTCTCTTTTCTTTAAGCTTCAGCGAGTTCACGAGCCCTTTTGTCTTTCTGTTTCAGCATAATGACAATGTTATTGAAAAAAGGTTTAGACCCACATGATCTGCAATGGGCTGAATGAAGTGACGTCGTCGTTCCCTTTAAGGTATTTTTTTTTTTGTGCTGGCGAAGTCTTTCATTGATGCATTTACCGTATTGGCCTATGTACACCTTTTCGCAGGAGAGGGGAATCTGTTGAAGCATTCTTTATCAAAAAGAAAGGTGATGAATGCATATCTGAACCGTCTGTTAGGTTACTAGATTGCGACGCACGCACGCTCAACAAATTCTTTGACGTCACCTAAATTATCTGCGCACCCATGGTGTTGGTTTTCGTAGCGTTCAATTTTTTTTGTTTCAATAATTTTCAGTTGTTAGACAGCGCTCGTACTGCGTCCTCTTGTGCTCCGTCCTGTTCAGGCTGATTTTTTACAAACATGCATCGTTTCCAGCTCACCCACTTCCCTGCCTTATTGGGATTTTAGTCACTTCGACTAGTTGTTACGTGATATTACATGATTGTGGTCACGTGACTACTTGTTTGCGAGATTTCAGTCGCGTGACTACTTGTTACATGATGTTACGTGATTTTAAGTCCCATAATGTACCCGCCCGTCATAGTTATTGCATTCCACGACCGGACCAAATCGACGCACGTGTTGTGGGAGTGAAGCAGAAGACAAAGAAGAGGACGAAGAGAGTGCGTGCTGGTTCATTTCTGTTTGCAATTCCCGGAGCAACGAAAAGCTTTGACACATCCGCTGTAAAAAATACAGACGAAGCCGCTGTTATAACCGCATGCTAATTTTAATTGCTTTACAGACTTTGTGTCTATAGCACAGACGCCGATTCCCGAATAGCAGACGACACCTCACAAGGGCAAAATTGTAAGTTAATGCAGGTAATTTATTGAAAAATGCTGCAACCTTCCCGGAAAGTAAAAAAAAAGAATAATATTCCTTTACTTCTTCTGAGCCGGAAAGTAAAAGAGAATACTCTCTTCTCGTTTCGTTGCCCAGTCTTTCAGGGGCCATATTTTCCTGGCAGCCTCATGCTTTCCGCCCAGTACGGGTCCAAAGAGCGTGAGTAGGGGCCTCTTCAGTTGCTTGTTCACGTAGTAAGCGTAGTCAATGGGCAAGTGTTCATCTTTAACGTAATCCGGGTCTTCTGCCCTGTATGCGACTTTCCGCGAGTAGCGCTTCGTCGCTCTGCTCCCGGAGTTGACGAATTCGTGTGGACGCGCTTGATACTCCTTTTGCAGTTCCGTCTTGTCCGTCACCAACTCTTCGCATATGACGTAAGGAATCCGGTCTCCAACTTTGGCCGGTTTTCCATTCCTTGCGATTCTTTTGTCGACAACGACCAAATGCGGTGGCTTGTTATTGTATTCTCTCCCTGTGTGTGTCCTGTACAAGATTAGCTCTTCGGTGTCCACACGACCCGAGAGCAGGTTGTCTACAGCCTCCGTGGCTCTTTGTAGGGCAGCCTCGATGTCCGCTTTCTCGATCAAGTCTCGAAGGCAGTTCTTCGTGATTCTCGACACGTATGGTGTACAATCTTTGCGAACGGTTTCCAGTCCCTTGATGTCCACCTTGTCGTGCGACTCAGGGTTAGATGAGTACATGGCACCTGCGTACTTCTTCTTGCCCACAAGGAGGTACGGTTTGTAAACTTTTTCAAACTCCAATCGTATGGGGTGAGGAAAGCGGAGTGAAATAAGATCGGCCAGCTTTTTGCCCATATTCATGGCTTCGGCAACCGACAGGCTCTGGTTGTCGAGGCTTTGACCATCGAGACTTTGGCGTCGACACAGAATCATCACTGAATCGGTGTCTCCGTAAATCACGTGGTGCTGGGTGAACTTCTCCACGTAGTGTATGGTCTTGTCCATCAGGGTCCTGCCGTAGGCCGTCACGGATCGAGCGATTTCAACGCAGGGCAGCAATCCATTTTCCTTGGTGCCCGTGAATCCGTACACAGAATTCGCGCACTTTTTGATGGCCAACTGGCGCTCGTTGAGTACAGAGCGCATGAAAGGATCGTCTTCGCATTTCTCCATCTCCTTCTTCACTTGTTTTCTCGATTCCAGCAAGCCCTCTAAGACTGTCGGCAAGATTCCCTTCCTGACACTCTCGGGCACAAACTCGTCGCCCACCGGGGATGGCTTGCCTTGTGCGTATTTGTAACAATCATCATGATCTTCTTCGTCTTCTCCTTCTTCATTTCCCGTATCCACTTTCTGTCGCTTTGAGCGCTGCAGGCGCAGAGTGGAGTAACACAGGTTCATCGCGATGATGATACTCGGGTACAGTGAAGCGAAGTCTAGCGTGCACACTGGATCATCGTAATATCCAATCTTTGGTTCGACCACCTTTGCTCCTTGATATCCGACGTCGCCAGGATCGCTACTTTCCGCCTTTCTCTTTCCGTAATAAGCAGGTTTCTTAGCCTTCGCTTCAGCTTCATCATCACCACTGTCGATGCTAGAGCCCTCACTGTTGTTGTGGCTGTCACCTTGTTCAGTCACGACTTTACTGTTGCTGTTTGTCGGGAATAACATTTGACGAGCGTAGGCTTCCCTGGCGATAAGGGTCATGACGCGCACCTGCTGACCCTTGTCGTATATATACCTCATCGGGACTCCCGTTATGTTAGAAAGCTCTAGCATGGACATGGCCGTATTGAACTTGATCATGAGCTTAATTGGAATCAATGCATGCTTCGCGCAGCATCGCGCTATTGTGGCTCTTGTGGCAAGTGTGCCCTCGTGAAGTTCTCTGATCACGTCGCTTTTGAGATGCTCTAACGGCGCCTCGCCTGGTAGAAATTCCGCGACGACACTGTCCAGGCTGTCCGACCTGAGGTTTCGTTCGGTCTTGATGACGGCGCACATGTCAACAAGAATTCGGTCGTGGCAAGATAGGCATCCTCTGTCGTTGCGCGAGTAGGGAAGAGTAGTTCCAGACGTTGCGACGCCGTGAAAACGAGTGCCACATGTTGAAGAGACAGAACCTATCCAGAATGTAGGGCCAATCAAAAGTTCTCACCTTGTAGCCCGTGATGATGTCCGGATCGGTCGACACCACATGATTCATAAACGCGTACAGCATGCTGAATCTCGGTGTCGTAAGACCTCACATCCGCGTCCTCTACGGAGTCGCACGAACCAACAACGAATACGCATTTCTCGAAGTGCCCGCTGTCGTGTTTGGCGCGCAACACGTCCGAAGGTGGTAACCGAAGCGATCTGAACAATCCTGTCGCCCACGTTGTCTGCCTTGGGAAATCCACCAGACTCGGAAATGCACTTGATGTCGATGCTCATGGCTTTCAACGTGGGAGTCTCCTCACCGTCGTTGTCGATCACCTCGAGGTTTTGAACCGATATTCTCAAGCGCAGACTTTCGTTTGGCCCTTCGTTGTACGCGATTCCGGGCACCAAGGAGAGGAGCTTGTTGGGGTGAGCCAACCCAACGTCGATTTTAAACTGGCACACATGGTCCATCTGCGCCATGTAGACTTCGTACGGTACGATCTCCGCAAATCTTCTATACACACTTGGGTCGCTTACAGAAACCTTGATGAACCGTTCCTTGGCCTCGTCCCGGCGGTAGCCATATCCATCGATGAACTTCAAATCACTCGACGTGTCAATTATTTCGTGCACGAAGTTGATGTTACGACGGACGCTGCTGCACGACTGACGGGCTTCTTGTAGGTACTTAGAAACGGCCCTCTTCATCTCCTGGACATCGCCATCCTTGACCTTGAGAAACATGTATGGCATCCATCCCGTCACTTCGAGCACGACGAGTCTCCGCCGGTCGTGACAGTCCAGACCCACGCCGACCTGCTTGGCGAAGACGTAGACGCAATACTGTCCCCTTTTTGCGTCATTGTGGTAGCGTATATCGACGGGATACAGCTTGTAGCCGCCCGACGAAGAAGGCCTCGTAGAGCTAGATTCTCCTTCCCCGTTCATCGTAGAAAGCTTCCAGCATATACTCCGTGCAAGCCAAGCTGCGTTTGAGCGTTTCTATCCCGGTGAATAGGTAGCGAGCCCTACCTCACTGTGAGCTGTATGGAGAGTCAACGACAGACATGCTTGACGACGGCCGCAGACAAAATGGCGACATCTCGACGGCTCCGCTATGCATACTACCCACAACTGCCAACTCTGCTGTTGAACTCTTTTTCGCCAGAAACACGAGCGACTCGTTTCTGCACGCGCATGCACTCTCTCCCCTACAAGTCTTTCGCGTCCTGTAGATTACGCACGATCTGCATACGCTTCCGTTTCGCTTGTATAGCGGCGGCGGCGACGTTTCTTATCAGGAGTCGAGGAATCCGGTTACGCGAGGGAGACCGACCGGCGTTTTGTTGCTGTTCTTCAGACGAGCGTTATATAACGGCCCTGCAAACCGCAAGACATCGGCCAGTCGACTTTCAAGCACGGGATGCTTGTAGGAAGTAAATTAAAAGGTGTCTTGCACAGCGATTCGGCCACTGCTTTCTCGATACGGTATGAAGAGTAATAATAATACCTGGGGTTTTACGTGCCAAAACCCACGATATGATTACGAGGCACGCTCCAGAAATTTCGATCATCCGGTGGTTCTTTAACCGTGCACTGGCATCGCACAGTACACGGGCCTCTTACATTTCGCCACGAAATGCGGCCGCCGCGGCCGTGATCGAACACGCGACCTTCGGGTCAGCAGCCGAGGCGGTATGAATTGTCAGAGGAGCCAAATGAATGACAACGTTATAGGGGTATGAGATCATTCGGAGTATATAAAACTTTCATTATGGCAAAAGCAGCGCGAGCACGGGCAAAGAAAGAAACACAACGAGCTCTTGCTGTGTCTCTTTCTTCGTCTGTGTTGTTCGCGCTGCGTGAACCATAATGGAACCGTACCAACTTAGCCCAGCTGTCGACATTGCTATAAAAGTTTCATTGCAGAGTACCTTCCCCCCCCCCCCCCCCCCCGTCTCCGCATATTTTTGAGTCCTGAAAGAAAAGAAGATTCGCAATGGATACAAAAATGAAAACGATGCCATGACCATAGTTCTCACTGCAGCCTGCCTTTGGCGCCCGGCTTTTCCTGTCGTAGAGGTGGGAAGTGAACAGTCCTTCGAATGCAAGCCACATCAAGAACCTTCGGCCCCCATTGTCGTCAAAAAGCTGCGTGGTCGCACCCTGCCCTTTACCCAATGACAGCATGTCCTATACTGACAGGGTTGCCGTTGGGTAGATTTGAAAAAAAGAGCCTGAATTCAAGCTAAAAGTAACCAAAGTAGCCATGAAATTAAACGTTATCGCCAAATTTGCAGCCAAATAGAAGCAAATGGTATTATGACTCAAAGCTTTTGTAAAATAAATATGATTTTAAGTATGCAAAAACATAGAAATAAAACCGCACTGCTTTGCATCGTGCTCTTCAAGCCACAGGTGAGTTAATTGCAACAAATGATTTATTTATTTATTTATTTATTTATTTATTTATTTATTTATTTATTCGTTTGTTTACCGCAAGGTCAAGAACACTGCTGAGAGTGCATAAAACAACCACAAAATCAATAGAATATAGGGTCATGCCACGGCAACTGTCCCGTTCGGGGCGCTCTCCAAAAATGAATTTCTGCAAAAAATCCTGAGAAAATTACACACATATAAACATAATTTTTACAGCTTTCTCAAACTATTTTGAGCGGTACAGATTTTTTGCGCCCGTGACCACCATTTAAAATTCACGAAATGGGGAAAGCCAGGCACGAAAAGAAAATTTTCTATAAATCGACCGTTTCGCGCATTCTTTCAACACTTGCTTTTTTTTTTGCATTTGTCGAACATCGTGCTTTTTATTATAGGACAGTTCCTTGTGGTAGCTTTATATTTTTCAGTCCTTAGCGCGTAGGCAAAATTCAATAAATTGTAGCGTATTCGTGAATTTTTCGACAAAAGTCAGTTATTCATAAAAACCATAAATTACTTTTTATCAAACTCTCCATAAAGCGTACTATTTTTCAAAATATTTGTTTTGCCTGTGTGCGGCGCATAGCCTCTAAAATAAAATCCTAAACTTGGCAAAAACGCCACTTCGGCCAACGTATGTAACCCTAAGGTGGTCCAAGAAAAAATCTGGGGAAAAGCGCATACGATTGAGAATCATAGCAACTTTGTTTGCAGGAAGTTTAATCGAAGTCATTTTCGTTTTAGTGGAGAAAAAAGTTTTTGAAATTTAGTCCCACCATTGCACTATTCGGCGGCAATGCAAACCAACCGACTTTGCTGCATAAAAAAGAGTGGTAGGGCAGTCGCAGCAGATTGTTTTAAGTTCTTTTTGTTAGTACTTTATTTTGTAGACTACACATCGAGGTGATAATATCAAAGGTAAAAATATAACAATGCGACTGGCTTAGGTTCCACTATGTCCCCAACAATGAATTAGGGCAGACGGCCACCCAGGGCGCGCATCCCTATCATTGGCAGATTTCACTATTCTCACTTGTAATTGCAGCGATGGATGGGCTTCATGCGTTGATTCGGCAATGAAGAGCGTAGATATTACCAGTAAGCTAGTGAACGCATTTTATTTGCCGACAATCGGCTCAAGCCTCTCACAACGAAGCGCTGCCGTGCGCACTTGCATCTGTATACACGTAGTCGACCCTCCACTGGAAACTTGAGGCCGCGCCTGAAAATTTTCCAGATGGAAGGTGACAAGTAGGTCAGCGTGAGTATGAACTTGATGTTTGCGACAACTGGATCTAGCCCTTTTTGGCAACCTTGGCTGTTGCTTACTGTAACCGCGTTGCTCCACCTTGGGTGTTTCTGCACTGTATTGCTACTTTGCGGGCATTCGTTATTTCATAATTAATTTTATGAACCAGTCATGGCGACTTTCGTGCTAATTTCATGGCCCTTTGTTTTGTTTGAAAAAGTTCTAATATAGCCTAAGTTCAATATAACCGTTAAAATTGTAACGAAATTGCTGGGGAAAAAAAAAGCATTTTGTATTATTAACGCTACATAGAAAAAGTCAGCGCTTTAGTGCCCTGCCCCGTTCATGAAGAATCACCCGTAGTGTGTCGAGCCAGGACTCAACAAACCAAACTAACCTCGCGAAGGTGCCTGCTATGGTGTCATAACAGACAAAGCATCCCACTGCTGAACTCGAGGATACGGGCTCGACTACCCTAAATGTCCGCGGCATTTTAATGGGGCAAAATGTAAGAACACACGTGTACATAGGTTTATGTGGACGTTAAAGAACCCCAAGGTGCCGTCAGAAGTACTCTTGAGTCCCCCCCACTGCGGCTTGTCTCATAATCACACCGTAGTTTCCCTTTCCACAGTGCTATATAACCAACCGGGTCCAGTCCTAGACTATCTCCACGTCCCTCGTTCACGGGAGTAGCCAGGACTTCATTTCGGGAGGGGCCAGAACCACCAGTAAGTATGTGCGTGTGCGTGGTTGTATGTGCGTTAATGTACGGGCACACAGTCTTCAAAGGTTTCGGGGGAAGGCTTGAACCTCCAACCTTGTATCTGGCTACCCCTATGCTTTCATTTATCCTTTACGGAGACGCAAATGCGAGCGGTTCATCCTGCATGCATATGATCGGATGTCGGGAAGCAACTTAGGTCCAAGGAACTATGTTTATTTCGGTTGGCATATGGCAAAAAGGGAAGAGGGGAGACAAAAGGCAGTACACCACCCGAATAAGACCAATTCTTCCCTAATAATAAAGTGCAAACAGGCATGACAAACTGACATTCGGCTGCAACGACTACCGTTACAACATTCTTTGGTATGCTTGACTGGTTTATGGCAGGGGTGGCAACCTGCGGCCCGCGAGGCAGTGTTATGTGGCCCCAGCACGACGCCAGAACAGTTCCCCTTCCCTTGTTACTTCCTATTTGAACGCCGACAGGCGGTTTGCACTTGCAACCTATGTCTATGTTTATAGACTGCAACCTTGTAACGCATGCAGAAAATGAACATGATTTCTATTCCAGTTTTGTACAGCCTTGCAGATTCGCCGAAATTTTGCTCTTTGCCGTCAACCATCTCCTAAATAAAGTCCTGGCTACTTTCCGGTTTTTTTTTATGTGGGTCTTGCGACATACATTGCCAGGAATGCACTCAACAATACAAAAATTATAAAAACACAATATTACATCTGACTAAAAAGTGTTTTTATAATTTTTTGTATTGTTGAGTGCATTCCTGGCAATGTATGTCACAAGACCCCCACAAAACAACCAGAACCTCGCTAGGACTTTAATTAGGGTGTGGTACGATGCCTCTTTATATATGTATGGGTGTGTTTGTATGTTCATTCTGCACATACAAAGGGGAAATTTTTGGGAAGTTGGGGAGGGGGATATTGAATTTCTAATTCAGCCCCTGCTCAGGCTACGCTAATGTAAAACAAATAAAATCAGGTAAATATTAATATGAAACAGAAAACATAGATTATACTAATCACATAAGGTTCATGAGCAAAATGGGAAACGCATTTCCTAAACTGTTGTAATGAGAAGCTTCTATGGCTTAATTTAGGAATTTCTGACGGAGTGTTTCTTGAAAGGTTACCTTTTGAACACCATAAATATTCCGTGGTATGTTAAAAAGATATGCTTTTATGCAGACAATAGTTCGGGGCTACATTCTTTCCTCGCTCGTCTTCTTTTTTCTCGACCGCTAGAGTGTGTAATGCTAGTCTTCATAAAATGCTTTTACTAATTGACTTTCACGTATTTTGTGCGATGCCTCTCAGTTTTCTTTTTTTTAAGTTGAATTGTTCGTGTATTTTCTCTATACTTGCGCAGTTGTTGCTTTTGTAAATATTAATACTATTCCCGTGCATTATATATGAAATACATGATAGCCCTTATTGTGCACATAAAATTTGTGCTTCTCAATTGTGTAAAATAATTTACGTACTTTTGCCCTAGGAAATTGTACTTTATTTTTGCTTTCTTTGCGCAAAGTTCACACACTGATTCACACCTTTAAAAGAGGCAACGCTGTCTGCTAAACGAGCGCATGTAGTCCATAAGTGCCACGTCATATTTTCAATGTACTTCTTCACCTTTGTCGACTACTACTGTGTTTTTGCTTTTCATTAGTAATGTCGAAGTGCTAAATACGAAAACTAAAAAAAGTGAATTCTCTAAGAAAATGCCCCTGGGCGCTGCGGGTACTAGGAGTGGAGTGGATACAACTTTATTAAACGTCCGGCAAGGTTTAACGCGACCCGGGCTTAGGTCTCCCACGGGGGGAACATCAAGGCCTTGACTCAACGCCACCTCACGGGCTTGCTGGACTGCCCACGTTTGGATAAATAAATAAATAAAATTATGCAATGTATGCTTAACTGTTAAGGATATGGGCAAGAACCGCGCCAAGTTGCTAGATGTCAGATTTTTTTTCTCGTTCTCATGTTCGTTACCTTGCTGACGATGTAATGAATGCCAAATTGATTGATTGATTGATTGATTGATTGATTGATTGATTGATTGATTGATTGATTGATTGATTGATTGATTGATTGATTGATTGATTGATTGATTGATTTACTGAGAGTTTCAGATGGCCCCGGCCTCAGGCTGGGGCCATCTGAAACAAGGAAAAGCCACGCCACCCAGTGCTTTCGAACTTATCTCGGTGTCGCAGCTTGCGCTAACCTCGGTGTTGTTTGTTTTATTTTTGTTTTCGATCTCTGATTAGCGGAGCCACTTATACACAAATATAGTATACATAAATATAGTGGGCATATGAGCAAACAAGGTATGTATATGTCTACTAACCGTATACCGTACGAATTTTCGCTTCTATATTTAGGCGAAAACCTTAGATGTCTCATCAAACGGAAATTTGACCGTCGGCGGCCACCGTCCCGTGGTGTCGGGGACGAGTGACGCAAAAGATCATCATCACGTTATGACATCACATATCCCAAAATTTTGTGATCTCATCATGACGTCACACATTCGGACGTGACGTATTGTGACGTACCGCCACATGATGCCGTTGTAGCGCCCTCCTTTGAGCCGCGAACAAAACCGGTGAGCGCGCGACCTCAAGAGAACAAAAAATGGCTGCAGATCCACGAAGTGAATGCTGATGATGGGGAGAAGCAGTGTGCACCGGATCGTGAATCGTGGTCTTCTATTTTGTTCTGGTTAATAGCCTTTTATCTTTTCTTGTTAACCTTTTGTTCTGTCGTATGCGTTGATTAACGGGTGGTTAAATGTCGGTGTTTGTACGGTGTTGTGGCCTTTTATTTTGTTTGTATTTTTAAACCACATGCGCGCTATGTACGCTCTGTAGACGGTATTGCGCACAGATGTTTCGCACCTGCGCTTCGACTAGGGACTACGGCGAGCCTCGACGACAACGGTCATTCGTGAGGGCCAAAGGAGCTTCGCCCCTAAAATGAAGACGACGCCTGGCAGTGGCACGCGAAGCGACGGCTCGTGTTCCCTGCTCCCTTATACGTCGACTGAGAGGAAAAAGCCGATGGCTATCGACTTCGAGTCGTCATAGGTGAATGCACCAGGGACCCTGCGAGTTTTTCTTTAAAGCTTGGCTAAACTAGGATGGAGCGCCGATTGTACATGATTTTGTTTTTCCTTCTGAAACATGCCCGATGCAGTCGACGAGCATGACTGCGTGGGGGCCGCCATCGGCAGCAGAGTGCGAAGAATCTCTAGCTTATGCGGATTACGGAGGAGTGTAGTCACGTGACATCTTCTCGCTAAAGGCGCTTGTGTACGATAGTTAGTGAAAAATATTCGGCAGCTCCCACTTACCGTGGGAATCGATGTCATGCGAAGCATACGGAGGGATTGTGACTGTGGTGTAATTTTTTGTTGAGCGAGGCGTTACAAAATGACGCAAAACACATGTACAAAACTTTTATACGCACACACATGTACGTTGAACAGTCGCATATGTTTTATATAACTAGTTGTTTACAGTTGCGTAATGATGCCAACAGCAACATGGGTATTACCAACACCATAAGCGGCAAGCTGAAATGTAGCGTGTGTGCTTGCGAGGATGGTAGTCCTGGATAGTGCTATACATAGACCAACTTCATTCGATGGCACTTAACTACAACTTACGCTAACCCGACGTGACGCCTGTATCATTGGAGTACATATGTAACGTTTATAAAGTTAGATGGCCAACATTGCAACCACAATTTACCAACATTACGCCTGCATGGGGCCTTTTTCCAAAGGAGTTCCGAGACCTGGCGTGGCTCTGTGGTAGAATACTGGATCGCCACACAAAATGCTTGGGTTCGATTTCTGCTGGGACCATAACACATATTCTTTGCATTCGTCGGGTAAACGCTACCGATGTCGGTTTTTCTTAACGCTCTCGCGTTTAAATTGCCAACGTCTGTTCTTCCCGTTCCTCGGTAGATATAAACTCTCAAACACCAGTGGCGCACACCGCGGCCCGTGGTATACGGGTATGGGACACACGTGTCTGGAGGAATGGGTTTGACGATACGTGACGATATTTTCACATTATTCATGTCAGGACCAGACAGTCATAACTGTCAAACCCTCTTACCCTCCCATACTAATTTTGGTCTACCCCAAGTTAAGGAGGTGATCACGAGAGCACCCAGACGAAGATAGATAGATAGATAGATAGATAGATAGATAGATAGATAGATAGATAGATAGATAGATAGATAGATAGATAGATAGATAGATAGATAGATAGATAGATAGATAGATAGATAGATAGATAGATAGATAGATAGATAGATAGATAGATAGATAGATAGATAGATAGATAGATAGATAGATAGATAGATAGATAGATAGATAGATAGATAGATAGAAACGCTTAATGTGTCTGCAGTACGCAAAGAAATGCTTCGCATTTAAAAGAGGGGAAGAATGGGAAAGCCCAGGAGAGACAGGGATATTTACAGCGAAGCTGTGTGTCACTTATCTCGGGATTCCATCGAGTCCTTAAGCACCGCGGAGAAAAAGCGCGCCCCCCAATGAAAGCGACAAGTGACTATATCCGCAGAAATTATGCGTGAAAGAATAAACGATCTTGATTCTGCATAATCCCGACGAAATGGTAAAGTTTCGCTTTAGTATTGGTGATGCCTCAAGGATATACTGGGAAGGGCATATTTTTGTTGTCACATGTACCTTCTGTGTGTCCTTGACTGTTGCCGCTCTGCAACAAAGTTGAAGGTGCCGTTTCAGCCACCGTTGTCGGCGTTTTCCTTTTTTTCCCTTTTGGCTTCGTGTTTTACTTATTCATCATGTGTAAGGAGCCATGCAAACGCGTCCTATTCTCACTTTTATATGATATGGGAGCATTGCGGCAACGAAGGAGTCGCGCGTGGGCTGTAAGCTGAAGGAAGCAAAACTTGAAATGCCGCATAACCCCACGCTCTGCCCAATTTCTTCGGTAGGCCATATCTGGAGCACGCTTCTGGCCTTTCACGAGCCTTGGGCTTCAAAATCCAAAGAATCGTTGACTTGCTGACTTTATTTATTTATTTATTAAGGCGAAAGCCTTTAATGTCTCATGCTCACGTCCGTCCGGTGTCTGTCCGGCGTCCGGTGTCCGTCTGTCCGGATGTCCGTCCGTCCGGATGTCCGTCTGTCCGTCCGTCGGTCTTTCCGTCCGTCGGTCTTTCCGTCCGTCTTTCCGTCAGTGGAATGGCCACACGCTTTCGCCGAACACACTTTGGAATGTACAAAGTGTCCTTCAATTTTTTTATTTATTTATTTATTTATTTATTTATTTATTTATTTATTTATTCCACAAGCCAAGCATAAAAGGATTAGCATAAAAATGAGTAGTTATTAACACCTCATACAAACAGGAAAATAGAGGCATTACGAGTTAGACGGGACACCCGTTCATTTTGTGCAGAACAGTTGCTGTAGACATTTTAAAAAGAGTGTCTCTGCAATATTAACGAATACATGTGGCCAAGATGTAAGCATGTCATAAAACGAAAGTTAGACGCATTAACTAGGCATACTGCCGCATCTTCATATAAAAAAAGAAAAAGAAACACCACGTCCGATCAGAATCAGAATGATGCCTTCTTGATTTACAAAAAATAAAAAATTGGTACGCAATGGGAGGTACACAAGGAGTTCCCACAGCAAAAAACTGCGATGGTAATGGGCTGATGGGCTGATTAAATATAAAACTACTAAAATTTAGAGACACGAAAAAGAATACGAAAAATATCAGTAACGTCAGGCATGTACAAAAACCAAAACTCATAGTTTAGCGTGTATATGTTGATATGTTTGGGCGAGAAAGAGGAAAAAATTAGCAGACCATTTAACAAGAAAAAAACTTCCTTTTTAAGATAGATAACGTGTATGAATGATTGATGTAGGTCGGGATCTGATTCCGCAATGATATGCTGGAAAAATAGGTTGTTTGTGGTAATTAGTTCGAATAAAGGTAAAAGCAAGTTGTCATTGAAAACAAATCTAGTTGGCTTGTTGTTAACAGGTTCGAAACTTAATGTGTTACATGGCATGAGGTTATTAAGAGTTTATACAGAATTATCGAGAGCACCAGCTGTTCCTGATCGTCACAACCGCGTGGCAATATGAAGGCTACGCCCCACGTACCTGTGCCTAGCGTAAAATATAGGGGAAGTTTTAGTCCACCAGATGTGCACTTGCAGGCTATTTTATTCACGAAAGAAAAGCCTCAATGTCCGCTATGAACATTCACCAAAGCCCGTCATCTCTCAAGCTAGGACACATACATGGTTTATTGAGTCACGATGGCCGTACATCTCACGCAAGGAAAATGAAAGTTCAGTACAAGGTGTAGGCATGATGAGATGGGAAGATGTTGAACAAGGAATTTCGCTTGTGCGAACATTTAGATGCGAAATTTCCTATGTTACTGCCCTTACGAAGGCAAGTCATGTTGTCGAAACGCTGGCCCCAGGGACATTTCTTGTTCAACAACTCATCTCGTCGCGTAAATTTTGAGACATTGCCCTCAATAAAACGTTTTTCTTTACCGAGTGTTGCAGTTAGCTTTGTCTTATGTACGTTCTGTATCTGTGGTACACTGCGCATTTATAATTTCATATTCATCATACTTACGCACAAGAACTAGCATGGTAATTTTGTCCCTGAACAACTCTCCCTTTTTCCCCTGTCACATTTGTGCCATGGTCGTTTTCTATCCACCTGATCCCCCGACAGTCACGAAACAGAAGTCAGAATAGATATTATTAATTGACCTTTTTTCATTCCTTTATTGCCCATTTATGTGTTCTTATCTTGCATCATTCAATAGTGCACGTGTCTGATCGAAGGCCTCAGTCAAGACAACATTCGATGAAAATTGACTTTTACCTTCCTGGCTTTCATCGAGCGGCACAAATGCTAAGATATTCGCTCTTCACTTCACAGTGAAATCCTGTAAAAAAAGTTCAAAATGCAGTGCGTTATTCTAAAGTGGTATTAGGCATGGCAACTGTATTGCCTGTATAATTCAGGTTAACCTCCCTGTCTTTCCCTTATTTTTATATCTCTCTAAAGAGAAGGTAACACATATATGGCTTCCGCATAATGTTTTCGCAATGAAGTAAACAGCAAACATGGGAAAGGTGTCACCTATCCCATAACGTCACTTGCCAGTCCCATAAGGTCAACTGCCAATCCCCTAAGGCAAGTGGTAATTGATCATATAGCTGGAGAATATTGCCACATAGCAGTGCCGGCAGTTCGGAAGAAAGGACACCGAATGACTCGTAAAAGAGGAGAATCCTTTTTATTCGGCTGACTTACGCCAACTAAGAGAAACTGTACAATTCGGCTGCAGCGGTAGCGAACAACGTGCTCGGATATCATCGAGGAACACAATGCCCGTTGTTATCACCTGCGCTCAATGAAAGGTGGTGTGTGACTTTCGAGATACATCCCAAGAAGCAGCTATAGCTTTCGACAACAATCTGGAAAGTTCTCGAAGCCATCGCGCGTGGCCCCGATAATTCCAGGTAAGTCACGTCACGTTTCGTATCACGCACTGAGAGGGTGAAGGCGCGTGGCCGCAATTATCGGCATGCATAAAACAAAAGGTGCAAGGCTTCGCGACAATATGGTAAGAGACGAAATAAAACGGGGAGAGCAGGCAATGTCACAGAACTGGGCTCAAACGAAGCGGTTTCATGCATTCCCGCGAAATGTATGGGTCGCTTCGGTCAATGAACTGGAAGACCTCGATCAGTGGCGTAGCCAGGGCGTGGCACACCTGACCCGTGCCTCCCCTACCCCCCGAATTTTTTTTCGCCATGGCATACAGAGCCCAAAATGACACTCGACCACCTCTGCTTGCCCGGCCCCCCACTTCAGATGAAGGGCGTGCACCCCCCCCCCCCCCCACTCTCCCGAAAAAAGACCTAGAAAACGGGCTTTCGTTTTTTTTTTCTTGCCATCACAATAGAAGTTCCTTGAAGAATTAGTACCTTACAACCAGCGCGCCCCTCATCCTCCTTTATCTGAAGTGCTAAGGCAGTCGTCGTTACCAGTCGCACGAGGCAAATCCTACGCACCGGCCGGCCGGCCGGATGAAAACACATGTCAAACATAATTTCGAATACATAACTGTTGTCGTAGTAAAAAAAAAAAACAAAAAAAATGGGGGGACCCTTAAGATTCGCCTTAAAGAGTTCAACGCGATAGCCATATCCTGTCCCTAGGGCGCACTTCAACCACTTAGTGCATACTATGTAATGGGTAGCATGCTTTAAACCACGAGCAATTATGCGCGTGAAATTCGAACTTGCTATAGATGCACCCACTACGCGGTGTTAAGGGAATGTACGCTTGTGCCACGCAATATTACTGCAATATTACTTGTTGTATTGTAACGCCTGTATACAGGACGCGTGTGTTTGTAAAGCATGAAAGTTATTTTCACTGTATTTCCAAGCAGACGCGTGGCTGTGTGGCAGAACACCTGCTTGCCACCCAGACGGCCTGAGTTCGATCCTCACTCGGACCCGCAAATTTTTATTATTTATTTTATTTGCATCTTTCTCGATTTTTCGGTCACGGACAAGATGATGATTTTTCGCTCACAACCAGCGACGCCGACACCGACGCCGGAATTTCTGCGAAACAAGCTCTTTAACGCTCTCGCGTTAAAAAGGAGAACTTTCACTTGGGTTACAATAGCAGTCTACTTACGGCTGTCACAGGGGCACGTTTTGTTGTATACGGTATTAAAATGCCCAGTCTGCGAGCAATGTTGACCAATCTGTGCCTTCAGGTTCACAGTCGTAGTGGCCGTTCTTATTCACACAGCACATACCCTCATCGCACTGCTGTGAGCTGTCGCAACCATTGCCGCCTGTAGGACCCCACACAATGCCGTCCTGACAGAAAAACAGTGCGAAAAAAGAAAAGAACGGAGCTGGTTACTACCTTCAGATGTCAAGTATATTTTTCATTAGAAGGAAATTTCACTTTGGCGTTTATTTATGTGTATTACACATATTTATAACTATGGAGAAGCGCTTACTTCACGTCTTTCGGAGCAACCCCAATGCTCGATTAGAAATACTTTTACCACACCCTAAGCAAATGAATGAGCAATGGAATAAAAATAAACACCTACCCATTAAAAAGAAAAGGAAAAAAGTCCGACACCTCCCACACATTCTCGACGTCATCTGAAACACTAGGCGAGTAGCATCCTTGTCATATTTTTTTATTGCCGTTTAGTCAAGTGTTGCGAGTTGGACCGATGTATTTGTGCACTTTGCGTAGTTATTGGGGTATATTGGGCTTACGAGACACGCCTACTACACTGGCGCCAAAGGGTATCTTATGGTCCGACGTGACGTCGGCGCTCGCTTTAGAGGACAGATTTCAGTTTTATTATTGAAACGAAATGCACGCTACGGTGCGATGCGCATATCATTTACCAGCGGTTGTCGACGTAGTGCTCCGTGTCGAGCAACGGTTGACTTTATGACTTGGCAATCATTTGGCCGCAGTGGTTGTGGCAGCGTGACTTCTTTTAATCATCGTCTTGAACTCTGTACAGATCTACTGACGCTGTTGCCTCCGGCTGATCGGCGTTCGCTGTTTGCGCGTATCAATTATTACACGTAACAAGTTTGCTCCTTTGCTCTCGTGGCTGATTTGCTGGGGTGGCTTCGACTGCATTTCTGCGCCTGCGGGGTCTGCACTTTCCGCCATCTAGCGGGGAAGAGAGCCTACATAAGGACGCCCTCCTGGACAACGCCGATCATTTGGCAGCAGTGGTTGTGGCAGCGTGACCGCTTGCTTCTAATTATCGCCTTGAACTCAGTACAGGCTGGTGCTTAGCCAATCCTTTTCTAAAGACGATAGCCTTTCTTGGGATACTTGAACGCCGAAATTTTGGTGTGTCTTTTTGTCTGTCTCTATGTCACACGATTCAGCCACCTGGCCAAAGTTTAAGCACTTGCTGAACGCCCAGCCACTTTGAACTGGTAGCTGCGTTCATACTTGTGAACATTGTCGATCAAGAAGAAAATATTACGCATATCTGAGGCGCAACATCAATACGAAATTATTAGGCATTGTGTTCCTTTACTAGAAAATACACAGATACGTAATTCTAAAGACCCTAGTGTTTCTTAGGCTGCGCTTAAAATGCGACGCTATGCACGAAAAAGCCATCTACCGACGATATGGTGCTGCCACCTGGCAGTGGCCCTGGGTTCTGCACAAGCACATGTTTCCCGACGTCCCTGCCACATGGCGTCCATGTCTCACGCAGCGCCTCCTCTATTTTATCAATGCGATCTTTCAACGACATTTGCAGCGAAGCACGCAGATACGCGGCCAATTTTTTTCTTTTTTGCTCCATCGTAGCCACTGCCACTGCTGCCATTTTTGTGTTGCTATTGGTATGACACTAACGAGCACCGACAGTGAACGCTTCTGTAGTCTTAGCACAACGGTGCCTTGATGCCACCATTTGAACGGACTCTATAGCATCAATGCGCCCTACCAACGCCACCTAGGTGACGTTCGCCCTGCTCAGCATAGCGGAGCGTCGCCTCCGCAATTAGCTCCAACATTTCTGGAGCTAATTTCGGAGGCCATGAGCTGAGGCTGTAATTGCAACGCGCTACACGCGCTGATTTGACTCGGTGACGACGCAGTTACGTGCTCAGTCTTTCGCGTTGTACTAGCGTGTTCAGCTTCGATATGCACCAACCGTGTTTCTCCGCCGTCTACTGATACGAGTGCGATGGCACCGACTACGAGAACTGCTGCATTAAGCGCCGCCGAAAGACAACGGCGTCGACGGGCGAATGTTGCGCATACGAGTTTGGTGCAGCGAGGGACACCCCAGGCGAGAGCAGGAAGCCTTCGCGCGTCCACGGCTCAAGCTGAAAACTCTGCCTCTCACGTTTCCGAAGTTGAGCGCATCGTGACCCAACTGGTTGCCATACACACACCGAAACAGGACCGAAATGATCGTACCTTCGCCGAAGCGACAGCCGGACGCTTCTCGCTAACATGACGCTGCATGCCAAGCACATACAGGACGGTCGCCGACCCTTAAATAATGCACCCTTCGCTGCAGCGGACGGTGAGTTCACAAAACGATTGAGTGAAAACCTGTTCCACGGTTTGCGGACGCCTGTGGTTAATGTGTGGTTTGCACGATGTTCCAGTGAGTGCAATGCAGTGTCTGCAGAAAATGTATCCCGGTCGCGAGTGGTTGGCTGTAGTGATGGAGATGTGCCACCACGCGTCAACATGAGTGCATCAGCGTTTAAGGGTGCTGTAGCCACTAAACACCAACAGATATTATATGTTATATCAATGTGCAATAAACATTCAACTTCTGTGAAGACACGTTTCACTTCCGTGTGTTATACCGATTCCTATATCAGAGGGATCAACCACAATTTTTTTTTCTCTGTGGTTGAAGCGCATTCCGTTCCTCTAATTTGAGTCGAGAGTTGTGAAAACTTCATGAAGTCAAAATGACGTTGAAGAGGAAGAACCGGAAAGAGAGGGCGCGCTGCTGGTCGATCCCATACCAATCAGCGGCAGCTGAAATCGAGAGTTCATTACATGAACACATCGAGAAGAGCTCCGCGATGAAGTTATGTATTTTGTGTCCAGATTCCCCGATCGGGTTAAAATAACACACAAACGGCGGCGCGCCGCAATTACTGCGCGGCGGCGGCGGCAGCGTCGGTCACACTCGGGACTTCGGCGGCGGCGCGAGCGCAGGGTTGCCAGGTACTCAGAGAGCAACCCGCCAAATTCAGGCCCGTAAATAGCCCAAAAGTAGCCAAATGTAATTCCTAAAAAAACAGCCCAAAATAACCCAAAAGAATAAATTATAGAAAAAGGTTTGTGTTTATTATTATTATTATACAGAGAGCATTGATAAATGAACAAAACAAAGAAATGAAGCAATATTAACTAATAAAAGCCAGATTAAAACAAGCAAGACATCTGGTGGTAAGCTACCCATAGTGTCCATATAACATGCATGTCTGCTGCCGCTCCTCAATGCAAGAGCGCATATGCGCTGCAGATACCAGAAATGGAAGTGAAATGCCGCTTTGCTTGCTAGCATTTGTATTTTGTTGTTGCTCTTTGTAGATAGGTAATCAACTTTATTAAGGACCCAGCGAGTTCATTCATTTGTCTTCTTTGAAGTGAGGCCACAATCTGAGGATCGTAACTAAAGGAAAGGGGGGATCCCATGGAGGAGACGAATCGCTTGTTTATTACTTAAAGCAAATAACTTAAGTTAAATGATGCGTACCACATCCAACTCATATCAAGCGAAACTAAAGTAAAGCGGTAAGTTCTATCTTTTAGAACTAACGGTGATGCGTAGAGTTTGGTGATTGCAGGCACAGAAAAATTTTACGAGCCTTATTAAGCACTTCGCGTGCGCTTTCGTTTACACTTTGATTGCAATCCACAAATTTATCCACCGCGAGAATGAACGACTCAGCAGACACGCGAAACCGGCAAGGGAAGCTTCGCTTCGAAAGAAAAGGAATGGAATTCATTATTAATGACAGCTGCAACTGTGGTGAAGGCTGCTGATACCTAAAAAAAGCAAAATTGCAAGGAAAGGATGGTATAAAAGAATGAATGGAAGACAACTGTACACGCAAACACTTGATTCACAACGACCTTGAGGTACAACAACCAATAAGGAGGAGAAAAGGCACTGGAAAATAAGCGTTTGAAGTGAAGGCAGGTAATAGTCCCAAAAGTAGCCAAATAGCCAACTACCGAAAATCCCGCCAACTTTACAAAAAGGTAGCGCGATTTGGCTATTTATAGCCCAACCTGGCAACCCGGCGCGAGCGGCGTGAGCAAAAGCGGGCGGCGGCACACAGCTCTACCTTGTGGGCGAGATCTCTAAGGCGCTGTCGCAAGTCAGGTGAGTGAGTATAGATTTGTTCATTAATTCTTTTATTTGCGATAATTGCAATAGACAGTCTTCATTGAAAATAATATGGTTCTCATGCCAGCGGTTAATACAAGCCAGCAGAAAACCTTTTTCTAATTGACAGTCTCTCTTTCTCTCTCTCTCTCTCCCTTCTATTCCCTAATTTCTTATCACCAATCTCATGTTCCCGCGACAAATATAGCACACTTACGTCATCGTTCCCCTTTGTGCCAGAGCATTTCGTAACTGTGGACGTTGCAAACAAAATGGCGACGGTAAGAAAGATGGCGACGGATGAAAGGTGGCACATTCTGCTGCGTCACTTGCTATCTGCGATCAGTGCTCAACGCTCTGCGCTGTACACTTCGGTGTAGTATAGGGTATTTCCTCTTGTTACAGCTTGTACTGCGAAAAAAAAAAGATCGAAATACGTGACAGTGGCGATTTAGCAATGAATGCTACAGAAATGCATTAACAATGCGGGAGACCTTCACTTGCATTACGCTTAATGGCCAACGAAGGAACGGCGAGTGTAGGTCACCTCGTCTGCTTTATTTACATGCATACTATACGAGCACTTGCAAGCACAGACTTGTATGGGCTAAGATACGGTTTTTTGTCGGCTAGTGCTGGTTAATGAGGGCAAACTTTGGTTAATTATAACTAAACCACTGCTGACTGTGGCTAGCGCTGGTTAGTCTCGGCTGATATTTGCTAGCCTAGGCCATCTTCCCTCTCTTATAAAAGGAACTTCGTCTTCCACATAAACACAGTGATGATGTCGAATACATACACATAAACAACAACATGACGAGTCGATTCTGCCTGGATTGTTCGCCGTTTTGCACCTCCCTTTGCTGATGCAGTAAAACAGTGAAGCACGTGTGAAAGAAGCCCATGTTCGTCTAGCCAAAATAAGCGTCACTGTCAGTGGAATCATCATGACAGTGACGTGAATCATCATCGCCATCATCATTATGCACGAACTATTTGCGTCCACTGCAGTGCAAAGGCGTCTCAACGACTTGTAATATCCACTGTCTAGCGTGAGACAGTGGATATTACAAGTCTTAAGCCTACAACCTTCCTAATTATTCACATCTTCCATGTTCTCTGCCATCCTCGACTCCGCTTCTCTTCTCTCAGGCACCTATTGTCACTTTATAATGGAGCCCCCCATTATCTGCCCAGTGCCGATACATGACGTCAAATACGTCAGCCTGTGCATGACGTACGCAGCTCCATTTTTTTTGTCTCAGAGATAATGTCAATTATAACACCGGACTGCCCAAGATCGCTCTCAATTCCCACAGCTGCCATCCTGTCTCGTAGCGTTACGCTCAATATTTCTCGTTCTATTGCTGGCTGCTCAGCCCGTAACTTTCGACATTTATGCCTCCTATGTTAGTATGGTAAAGAGTTCAAAATAGCTCATAGGATGACGACGAAAATGATAAAACTGAACACACACCATTAGGCGATGACTTACAACGAGCGGTGGGCGAACACAGAATTTTAGAACCGAATCGAATAAAAAAAGAATAGCGATGACACCAAATCAAATACAAATACGAATCGAGCACTATTTAAATAGTTTCGAATAGTAAGGCTACCATTTTGAAAGCAGCCATAAAATGGTACCATAACCATTTTCGAAACAACCCATGAATTCCACAATATTTTACTTCAAACAACGTATTCACCAGCTTTAACAAAGGAACATCACGAATACTTTTAAAGCGATAAAAAAGGCCACAGTTATGTAATCTCAGACAAGCTCGTATACAACAGCAACTAGAGCTCTAAAATAATTTGGAATGGCAAATTGAAATGCAATAGTGACTACAGTATTCAGGGTCGCACTTTGTCAATAGCTTTAAAATAAAACTGATATAAATATGAAACAATATTTATGAGCCAACATCATGAATTTAATGATGAAGATAGCGAATCGATGACTGTTCCTTTGGCGACACTGGGGTTTTACGCAAAAACATCTTCATCCTGTCATCAACGTGGCGTTGATAGCCCCGTAAAACCTTGGGCTGCATGCGTCTTGATAATCCGATGATTACAGCAAGCAACGTTACCCTTCTCTGTACGAACATATATTGTGAATTTCAAGTTTTGT